>CM053509.1:64667429-64787332 GCA_028627145.1 Eidolon dupreanum
GAATGGCAGAGCTGATCACATTTGACATCACGTCAAAATAAAGTTGGCACAAAATTTTAAAATTATGAACAAAACTACTTGCAATGTAAATTTTGTTTTGGGTCAAACTGTGCCCCCTCCCCGCCCTCCCCACCCCCCATTCTCCAGTCATATGTTGAAGTCTTAACTCCCAGTACCTCAGAATGTGACCTTATGAAGAGGTAGGATCTTCGCAGAGGTAATTAAGTTAAAATGAGGTCATTAGCATGGGCCCTGATCCAATAGAACTGGTGTCATTATAAGAAGGGGAAATTAGACACAGAGACATGCATAATGGGAAGATGATGTGAAGACACAGGGAGAAGATGACCATCGACCAGCTAAGGAAAGTGGCCTGGAACAGATCCTTCCCTCATAGCCCTGAGAAGGAACCAACCCTGTGGACACCTTGATTGATCTCAGACCTAGAACTCTGAGAAAATAAAAATCTGTTGTTTAATCCACCCAGTCTGTTGTACTTTATTACAACAACCCTAGCAAACTAATATTCACATCCAGTTTCACTGGCAGTTGATCTGTAATTATATTTTATGCTTTGAAGTGTTAGCTAACATTAGCATGAAGCCATTAACACTAGAGAGACATTTTAAACTAAAATTTCAGCATATGAAGACAATTCAAAAGTTCACAAACAATGAAATGTATTCATTACTGCTGCTACTAAAAATATTACTATTAGAATTCTAAAAGGGACGAAAGGCTTTTTTGTACCATTAATAAATAAAACAATTTTTAAAATGCAATGTTTATTTTAATTCAGTCTCTAATTTTTTTATTGTGGTAAAATTGGTATACAACATTATATGTTTCAGATGTACAACATTATAACTTAATATTTGTATATACTACATAGTGATCACCACTGTACGTCTAGTTACAATCCATTCTCATACAACTGATCTCCTTCACCCATTTCATCCTCCCTCAAACCCTCTTCCCCTCTGGTAACCACCAATCTATTTTCTACAAGTTTGTTTTTGTTTTGTTTTTAGATTCCACATAAAGTTAAATCATATAATATTTGTCTTTCTTCTTATTTAACTTATATTACTCTCAAGGTCCAGTCATGTTATCACAAATGACAAGATTTTCTTCTTTTTTTTTTATGGCTGAGTAGTTATATATGTATATATGAATGTATGTATGTATGTATGTATGTATGTATGTGTGTATGTATGTATGTGTGTGTGTGTGTATTTTTTTTTTTATTTATACATGTTCCACACCTACTCTATCCATTCATGGGCAATTAGGTTGTTTCATACGTTGGTTATTGTAAATAATGCTGTGATAAACATATGAATACATATATCACATATATTTTTTCAAATTAGTATTTCGGTATTCCTCAGATAAATACCCAGAAGTGGGATAGCTTGGTTGTATAGTAATTCTATTCTCAATTTTCCGAGGAATCTCCATACTGTCTTCCATAGTGGCTGCATCAGTTTGCATTCCCACCAATAGTTTATAAGAATTTTCTTTTTTCCACATCCTCTCCAGTATTTGTTATTTCTTGTCTTTTTGATAACAACCATTCCAATAAGTGAGGTAATATCTCATTATGGTTTTGATTTGCATTTCCCTGATAATTAGTGATGTTGAACATCTTTTCATGTAACTGTTGGCCACCTGTATGTCTTCGGAAAAATATCTATTCATATCCTCTGCCCATATTTAATTGGATTGTTTGGTTTTATGTTGTTGAGTTGTGTGAGTTCTTTATATATTTTGGTTATTACCCCCTTATCAGATGTATGTACTTGCAAATATCTTCTATTCAGTAGGTTGCCTTTCATTTTGTCTATGGTTTCCTTTGCTGTGCAGAAACTTTTTAGTTTGTTGTAGTCTCATATATTTATTTTTGCTTTTGTTTCCCTTGCCTTTGAAGTCATAGCCAAAAAAAAAAAAATTGCTTAGACTGATGTCTAGGAGCTTACTACCTATGTTTTCTTCTAGGAATTTTATGGTTTCAGATTTTATATGCAAATCTTTGACCCATTTTGAGTCCATTTTTGTGTGTGGTGTAAGATAATGGTCTAGTCATTCTTTTGCATGTGGATATCCAGTTTTCCCAACACCATTTATTGGTGAGGCTGTCCTTTCCCCACTTTATGTTCTTGGCTCTTTTTTGTGAATTAATTATCCATATATGTGTGGGTTTATTTCTGGATCCCTGTTCTGTTCTATTGATTTGTGTTTCTGTTTTTATGCCAGTACCATACTGTACTGATTATTATAGTTCTGTAGTACAGTTTGAAATCAGGGACTAAAATTTTTTATCTCCATTTTGTTATATAGTTAAAACGATAGTCTATACAGAAGTCTATGTATATAATTTACAAATAAATAACTATATATAGATATGGGTGAATGCTCGAAAGTGTTTTATTAATGGGGCATGTAACTAAAAATGGTTAGAGATAACTAGTCATGTGGCTTAGATTTCTCTTTTATAAATCTGGATACTTTAGGTCCTTTAGATCTAGATCTAGGACATGATAAAGCAAATTTTCAAGGCAATAGAAGTCCTGAAGTAACCAAAGTTTTATTCTAAGAAGAATAAGTTTATGAATTGTGTGACTCATATTTTCCTACGAAGATTTAAATGAAAAGACTTTTTTGATGGGTTTCAGGTTTTAAAGATAGTTTCTAAAATGACTTAAATCTGTGTCTATATAAAAACTAATTTTGGTTAGTTTTTCTTTTATTTACCATTTGTCATCTATTCAATACCATTGTAAAAATTTTCACAATGGCAAGAAAATCAGGCACAGCCCTAAAAAGTTGCAAAGAGTCCTCACCAACCCATTTATTTGGGAGTTTTTTTTTTTTTTGGTACGTCACCTAAGAGAAAATTAAGTGGTTCAGTAGCTACACCTGGAGAATGTAACTGCAGTCAAAGTATCAGGGAATAGAACTGGGTGAGGAGAGAACTTCATACATACCATGTACACACAGCACATACACACACAGGTGCACACATCCTACCACATATGATATGCTCATACAGTTACACACACACACACACACACACACACACACCCACACACCCACACACACACACACACAGAGCATTTATGTACCCTAGGAGAAAAGACATCCTTGGCTTTTTACCAGAGACCTGGCTATTTCTTCTACAATAGAAGAGTATATATCAATCAGCATCCTGTGTGTTTTGACTGGCAGGCTTCAAATTAACAGTGGTGCAAATAAAAGAGCATAAAAGGCTGTTGCTTTTTTTTTGCATCTCTTCCATCTTCAAAAGGGCCCCAAAGGACAAAATATTTAGTATGTGTAAGCAAACAGTGACTTGCCTTATGAAGTCTAAGGCTGTCTGTGGAGTTTTCTGATCACTATCAAGAAAAGCAGAGAGACATTGGTTCTGGCTGGTTTCTTATGCCATTGAAGCAAGCATGTACTTAATTTTATTTACCAGTCTTGTGAATCATCACATGTCCCAAAAGGCATCTAAATGCAAAATTTTGGTTCTATTAATTTACCTCTACCTGTCATTCAAAGTCTTCAAGTTACTGCCAATGTCAGAAGATAGAAATGCATTATGATGGTTGAGTAACATTAACCAGTCCCTATCTCTGCCTCTTATTAGTCAGTCTCAGGGGATTATAAATTGTTCAGGTGGCAAAAGTCACCCTCCTATGGAGAAGGTGTATAAAGAGAATAATAGAAGAGGTGAGACCAAATGCAGCACTTCAGTACATGGAGATTAAGGGGAGGGGACTGGGTAAGTGAGATATCAGGAAAGCAAACTGAGCATGGTGTCACGGTACCCAAGGGAGGAAGTGTGACCAGCTCTATGAATTGACATCTCATTCTTCCTTTCCACAGTTTCCTACTTGTCTTTCTCAGTTGCAAAGGTCACTGAATATGTCAGCAGAATTTCTCAGCCCTCAGAACTATTTGGGACTTTTGCAACCTATAAAAATGCCCTCGATATCATCCCTTACTTCCTGTTTTGCCTTTCTTTCTTTCTTTCTTTCTTTCTTTCTTTCTTTCTTTCTTTCTTTCTTTCTTTCTTTCTTTCTTTCTTCCTTCCTTCCTTCCTTCCTTCCTTCCTTCCTTCCTTCCTTCCTTCCTTCCTTCCTTTCTTTCTCTCTCTCTCTCTCTCTCTCTCTCTCTCTTTTCTTTCTTTCTTTCTTTCTTTCTTTCTTTCTTTCTTTCTTTCTTTCTTTCTTTCTTTCTTTCTTTCTTTCTTTCTTTCTTTCTTCCTTCCTTCCTTCCTTTGAAGTGAATCCTCCCAGGATTAGAGTACACTAAGAGGGACCAAGTTTAGGTTGAAGAGAGAATTCTACTAAAGATTTAGGGATGTTTTTGACAATGAAATTCCATTCAATGTATACTAAGTAGAAGATGCTATTCTAGATGTTGCAGGAAAAAAAAATTAAAGAGACATTCATTCACTGAGGTAAAGATGTCTGCAATGTATGAATGAAAGTATTATAAGAAAAGTATGCATAAAATGTTATAAGGGTTGAAAGGAGGAGGAGATTGCATTTGGTGGGAGGGATTTTAAAAGGCCTGAAGGAGAAGTTAATGTGTAGGTTGAGACTTAAAAATAATTAGGGTTTCAAAAGGCAGAGAAGAAATAAAGGGCAATTTAGAAAAATGGAAACAGCACGAACAAAGGCACAGAGATGGAAAAGAAAAGTATAGCTCACTTTTGGAGAAAAGGTAGCTGTTAAATTTAGCTGGAGCATAAAGACATGTATATTTAAAAAAAAAAGGAAAAGAGAGTTAAGTTAGAGGATAAGGGTGATAAATTTGTCAGAGAGCCCAGTGCAGAGAAGCAGGGAGGCCTTGTGGTGAGAAAAGAACTTAGGCTTCAGGCCAGAGATGGCTCTGAGATCAAGACTTTCCCACATACCAGCTCTGTGATAGGAGTTAAGTCAAATGATCTCTCCGAACCTATAATTTTTCTGATGTAAAAGGCACTTGTATACTTAACCTAACAAAAGCAAACAAGCCAAACCAAACCACTATGTTCATAATGTTGCCTGTGAGACATGAATACAAAGTTAAAATATGTTCAGTGTCTTGTCTAAGAAGTCAAGGAAACCAGTAGGAGTCTGAGTGAGGGCACTGAGGATTTATTGAGGTTAGATTTCTTAAGAAAGGTTAGTGCAGATTGTACGAGAAAGAGGGGTGTAATAAGACCTTTTGCCTTTGATGGTTAAAATGCTAACTGCACATCTCTCTTTGGGGAGGAAAGAGAGAAAAGGATTCTGGGTCTGCGAGGTAGTACATGTTGAAATTAGTCCGTAACAGCGTTACAGGGGCGGGAGGGTGGGGGTGGTTGGCTGGCACCCTGGAAAGTTGGTGGGTGTGATGAGAAAGCAAGGAACAAAGGGCTGCAACGGTGTGGCTGAGCTCAGCACTGGAGTTTGGGGTCGTCCTTCCTCAGAGAAACACGGAAGTCTTGACGGGGTCTAGACCAGCAAAGGCTGCAGCAGTGGGCATGCTTACTGGGTAGAACCCATCTTCAAAGTGCCACCATGTGGCAGAGAGGAGCAGTGGCACTTGTAATCCAGTTGGACTCCCAATTCTCTCTGCTGAGTGTAAAAACTGAGAAGCACTCTGTCAAGAGTGTGGAAATCCCAGCACTTGGGGACAGTGTGTATGCAGAAGAGGCTTAAAGAGGTTGATGTCCTGCTTCCCGATAATAGAGAATACAAGAATTTGAGAAATTAATTGAAAAGTGAAGAGAATTAACTATGTTATTCAAATTTGTAGAGTTGTTATAAGTGGTTATGAATAATTAGAATAAAAATTATATAATACATAACTATATTAAATAAAAAATTAATAAAAATAAAAATTATATTTCTAAAGGGTCACCTTTTGCCTCTCTAGAAAACTCAGTTATCCAGAAACTTCCATTCCTCAAGGTTCTGTATTGAGGAGACTTTGTTTTGTTTTTAATTCATGAGAGAATGAAGTGAAATGATTGCATTCTTACTTTAAATTTAATTCAGATTTCATAAATTTCTAGAGGAGAAAGTCTTTAATGATACTAGATGTCCTGTCTATACCTTTTAACATCTCTGCATTTACTCCTTGAGTTTGTTGTGCATGAGGAAGGATACTGAAAAGGAGATGATGAGAAGAGCCTCAGTCACGTTAATTACTGACTGAATTACATATGTTCCTGGTCAATCGTCGTTAAGCAGAGCTCTAAATTTTAATCAGGGTCTGGGCTAATTGTGCTCTGGGTCTGAAAGGGGTCATTAAAAAAGTGCGCAATGAATAAGGTCAAAGCTTGGCATTTCTTCTTCGTTAACTATTTTATCATTCATCATTGGTTTAGTATTTATCAGGTTTTGGAAAACAAATCAATACTTTAGAAGGTTCTATAGTGGTCATTTAGCTTCCTCTTTCACCCCAGGCAGAGCTTTCTGCAAAATCCCTAACTTTTTGTGACGGAAGATCAATCAGCACAGGATCTGCTGAAACACACCCAGGGATGGGAAACAAACTACTTTCTGAAGCAGACCATCCACTTACTATTTATTCCAAGTGTAGTCTGGGGAGCAGCAGCAGGGCTTCACCTGGGAGCTGGTTAGAAAGGCTGAATCTGAGGCCTCGTCCCAGACTTAACTGAATCAGACTCTTCATTAGACAAGATCCCCAGGTATTCATATACACTTAATGTTTGAGAAGCACTAGGTATTTCGGTTATTGGTTGGTTTGGGACGTTATTTAGACTTGCTCTACTGGTGCTGTCTGTGAGTCAACCTGTGTCTACTCAGCCTTGTCTGTCCCTAACCTTTGGCTACCAGCCCTGCTTCCTGCCGTTTTAGTACTTAAAAAGCCTCTGCACCAGCTGCTTTTGTGGTCACTTCATCTTCTTACCCCAGAGTTGTCTCTGCCCTGCCTCAGGGTGAGGGCTGGGCTTCGACACAGCGGTTGTCACGATCACTATGGTGGGAGCTGCGGCAGCTCAAAGGCTCCAGTCGGATCCCACAGGGTCTGCTCAGTGCTTTCAGGGCTAGAGGAAAGTAACCGAGAAGGCTGGGGGTATTTATACCTTGTGGGGAGAGATAAGAGACAGGAAGGAAGCATCCAGAAGATCAGTTGCCAGTGCTCCACAGTGCATTGCTCCATCCCCCCCAGCCCCCAGAAAAGTCCGGAATGACCAGCTGTGTTTTGGGGGAAGTTGTGGGCAGCTTGGTAACATACTAACTTGTATTTGCTCTCCCTCCTTCCCTGCCTCACATCTCTTTTCCTTTACTTTTTCCCCCCTTCTGAGAGTGCACCCCCTAAATAAAGCAGTAATAACTAAACTTTACCTTAAAGTCTGTTTTCTGAGGAACCTAGTCTAAGACATCTGCCTTGTATGAGCTTCACGCACTGCTTCTAATTCTGCCATCTGGTTAGCTCTGGAAAGGTCAACATCCTTCATGTACCTTCTGCCTTCAAAGTTTGGAAGACTGTTGTCATGCCTTCTCTCTCCTTGGCTAAATACCCTCAGTTCCTTAACGAGTTCTCAAAATGCAGTTTCTAGGTCTCTTACCATTCCTCTTGCTTCACTTTAATATGTCATATCTTCTTAAATTGTGGCTCCTTGAGTGCCCTTCTGAGTGTGGTCAGTGCAGGGCTGAGCTTGTGGAGTCCCCATTTCTTTTATTATGGACATTATGCCCCCATAAACACAGCTGGCCTTAGTTGGGCCTTCTCCCTTGAGTGGAAGCTGTCTATTTGGGTTGTGGTTAAGATGAGCTTAGGGAAGTTGGAGCAGAGTGAGCAAGGCAAATTTGCTTTGGTCTTCTATGTTAGCTTCTGAGGGAGGGCCAGGCCTTCTGCTGGGCCTGGAGTTCCTCTAGAGTATCTGTATCTGTTAAAGACACGTTTAGGCTGACCCCAATCCAAGGCACTGTGGGATAAGGTGTTCGAATTACTTCCCAGGGTCTGTACCCTCCTCAGGGTTGAGGTTTCTTCTATCATCCAGACAAACACAGAGGCAGAAAGTTTGGCCAGCAGATTCCTGAAAAATATTAATGATTGAGTCACATCTAGGTTTTCTGCCTCAGCATATGAATGTAAGAGGATAATCTAACAATCATGTAAACTATTCTAAGGTTTAGAACATCTTGTTTTTCTGGATACCTTTTTTTGTATTTAAAGACTCTATCTCCCCCCGCCCCCCCCACACACACTTTTAGGAGCTTTTATGATTTATCAAGCACTGCACCAGTTTTAAGGCTAAGATATAGTGCCTGTCTTCCAGGATCTTGCAAAGCCACATAACAAGAGACCTAATACCTTGAGGAGCATGTAAATACTGGATGAGTTTAGAGAAGGAGAGGAGCAGCCAGAGAGAGTCTGTGCGGGTTTCAGTGAAGAAGAGACCTTCAGATTTGCTGCAGGAGTCTTTACTTTAACCTCTGTAGCAAAATATTACAGACCCAATTATTTAGGTCACTGGAAACTGTATTGGTATTTCTCATATTCCTCAAGGCGAAGGACATGCCATATTCTCTATTTCTAGAACACTGTAAACATATATGGTACAATACCTCATCAGGATCAGAGAAATGATGACCTTTTTGTCTTTAGTTTAAGATTAGTGAGGAATCCATACAAAAATAAACAAAACCATCTCTCTGTTCAGAATTAATATTTTCAGTTTAATATCAAGCTCCTGTCCCTTGAAGATTAAGGAAAGCAGACTCAATTATTGTTGGCATGTTTGCTAAACTATTTTTAGTAATATAGAAGTGTGCCACAGTAGAGGGCCAGAAAGGGAAAGTCAACCAGAGTGATTTGGGGAGGCATTTCATCACTAGCCAGTTTGTAACAGCTCGTTCTAAATGATTCATGGTAAAGAAACAGCTCTATATTGGTTTTGTTCTGCTCCCAGTGCACTCCTTCTGGACACTTGCCATCTTTTTTGAGTTTGGAGGTGCACAGAGAATGCAAATTAATTTTAATATTTTAAAGCTTACTTTACTTGGATCCTGAGGTTTCTGTGCCTTTTGAGGGGATGGGAGAGAAGACAAGAGGTCAGTGAGAGCAAGAGCCGGTTGTGGAAGTCAGGGCAAAGTAATTATGCTATTGTCTCTAAGTTCTACATGTACTCTTCTCTCTACTTTGTGTTTCTAGTACTGGGACTCTCTACCAACCACATTTCCACTTTTTAAAGCTTCTTCCCTCTTAAATCACAAATAGGAAGCAGCATAGGGAGACTAAAAGGCCAGAGAGGAATGAAAAGACTTCTCCGTTCTCCTTTGCTTTCTGTGGGCTTCCTCTGTTTCTTGTCCCTCAGAGTATTACACAATAACTTGTCTTCTTTACCTCAAAGTAGCAAGGCCTCTTTAGCAGCGGCAGCTGAATCCAATTTGCATTTTTCTAACACTTGCAAAACCAGTCACATAGAACAAGTATCAGCAAACTTTTGCTGTTAAGGGCCTGATAGTAAACATTTGACACTTTTTGGGCCACATGGTCTCTCTAGCAACTACTCAGCTCTGCCACTGTAGCATAATGACAACCAGAGACAGCATTTAAATGAATGAGCATGGCAAGTAGAACTTTATTTATGAGCACTGAAATTTGAATTTCATATAATTTTCATGTGTCACAAAATATTACTATGATCATAGTTCAAATTATGTCTCATGTCTAAAAAGATATGTTGCATCCTAACTTGTGTATCTGCAAAGGTGATCTTATTTGGAAATAAGGTTGTTGCAGATATAATGAATGAAGAGAAGATGAAATCATTTGTGTGGGACCTAATCCAATATGACTGGTGTTCTTAAAAGAACAGGCAAACATCATGTAAAGACAGACACATAGAGAGAAGGACACAAGGTGAAGACAGAGGCAGAGATTGGAGTTATACAGTTGCAAGGCAAGGAACACCAAGGACTGACAGCCACCACCAGAAGCTAGAAAGAAATGAAGAAAGATTCTACCCAGAGATTTAGATGGAGTACAATTGTGCCAACAACCTGATTTTGGACTTCTAGCCTCCAACTGTGAGAAAAGGAACTTCTGTTTTTAAAGTGTATGATACATTATTAGAGTGGCCCTAGGAAATAACAATAACATGATTATTGTTTTGATTTTTTTTTCAATGATTAAAAAAATTTAGAAAGTATTCTTAACTCACAAGCCATACAGAATACATGTAATGCACGAATTTTGCCCTATGGGCCATAGTTTGCAAACCCTTCTCGTAGAGCCTCCTCCACTCTGAGATATTGGCATCACCAACTAGCACCCCTTAAGGTCTGAATTTTAGCTCCACAATACTAAATTTTAATAATCCCAATCTCTTACCCCTTTCCTACACTCTTAGGGGAAGATAGTTGCTTTCTGTAATTGCTACTTCCATTATACTTTACTGTTCTCTTTTCCCCCTTAGTTATTTAGTTAATAACTTTATATCTAGATAATTATTTGTATTAAGTTCTCTCTGTTAAAATAACTGTGTGATTTCTATCTCCTGACTGAACCCTGACTGGTATAATTTTCTTTTTCAAAAATTCTTCAAGATTTTGTATGAAGTGCACTGACCTTCAAGGCTTTTTGGATGTCTTGGTAATTATTAGATTTAATTTTAGGTAATTAAGACAACTCTTTGCAGAGCCGGAATTTCTGACATAAAAATTGCATACTTTATTTGTCAAAAACTTTAATTAATAGCCATTCTTGCTTAATAGACTTTTCCCTCTGAGGGTCCCCAAGTTCATGCCTTGAAAGAACCAAGAAATTAATACCGTGTTACACTGAACAAGAAATAAAGCTTTCAGTGTCTTATAAATTTAACATGCATCTACCCTTTGACCCAGCAATTCTATCCTAGGTATTTACCCAAGAGAAAAAATAAAATAAACACATATTCATGTAAAGACTTATACCAAATGGTCACAGCAGCTTATCCATAACAGCCAAAATCTGGCAACAACCCACTAATAGGATGATGGATAAATAATTTGAAGTATGTAAAAAAGGAATGAACTACTGATACAGAGAACATGAATAAATCTCAAAAACATGTTGAGCAAAAAGATAAGACACAAAGGAGTATATATGATTTTGTTTATATGAAGTCCCAAAACAGGTAAGACTACACTCTGATGATAGAAATCAGAAGAATGGTTGCCTTAGAACAGAAGAATATTGACTAGAAAGAGGCAGGAGAAAATCCTAGAGGTGATAGATACATATCTGATTGGGGTAATGGTTACAGAGGCTTACATATTTGTCAAAGCCCATTGACCTATATTCTTATTGTGTACACTATATTTTATGTAAATTTTCAATTTTTTTTAGAAAACAAAAAATAAATCTTTAATTTTCAGATCTGAAATTCTTAGTTGAAATTGTACGCTCTTGTCAACAAAAGGTTGCTGCCTCCAGTTCAATGGCAACAAGAGTCTCCAACCTGGAGTGTGATAAAAAGAGAAGCTTTATTGAGGTAAACAGTTTGCAAACTGAGGAAATGCAGACTCCTGAGGAAATTTAAAGTGTGCTCCCATGAGACAAAGGAGAGATCTACTTATATAGAGACAGTGTCTGCCCTGGTCCCTGATTGGTCCATTTTTATGCAAATGAGAAAGATAGATGTGCAGTTTGATTGGTTCAAATAACACTGTGTCAATTGGTCATTATGGAGACACTTTGATTGGTTGGTAAAAATGCAAATGAGGATATAGCTGTGCAGCTCCAATTGGATGGGGTAGGTCTCATCCCATTGGTCAAATTATGCTACCAGGAACTCCTCTATAAGGGTCAGCTTAGAAGGCTTTCTCCTGAAATACAGCATGCATGAGAGGCCTCTGACAGCAGTGGCTGCTATATCCTAGTTATAAATTTGAGTTTATTAACCACTAGAAGTCCTTCCTGGCAGATATAGTCCTCGAGGTTCATACTCTAAACCTTTAGAAGGCGAACACCAAAAAGTTCTTGTCTATTTTACACATATTTTAATATGTGACATATATTTTACTTAATAAGTGTTAGTGTTAGAAGCATGAGCATTTTTCAAACATATGAGGAAGGTATAGCTTTATAAAGAAATCTGTGTAACTCAAGTATGGCCTCCCTTCCTCTCTTTCTTCCTTCCTTTTCTCCACCTCTTGTTTTAAAAAGAATTTGAAAAGACCTCAGAAGCTACTTTATTATAAAATCAAAGAAACCTACACTTCAAAGCCCCTCATTAAATGGGCTCCTACAAAGCTCAGTAAGAAGCCCTAACAATGTGTTCACATAGTCATGTCTATGTAAAAAAATTTTCCAAGTGAAAAATTAACCATAATGTATTAAAATCACTGTCTTTCCATTTTGCTTTTTCCCTTGATTACATTTCACCCTATATCAAGTTTGTAGAAGTGGCTGCAGGCATTCTGGGGATGGATTCAGATAAATTGAATTGGGAATTTTGGATTTCATGTGGCATATTTATGTCATTTGCTGTCACTTCCTTGTGTAATTAATTGCTAACATCCCGTGTAGGCAAGACTTCCTGAAATACTTCTCACTCTGCCAATTTGCCTTCAACTCAAAGATTCAGGACCAGCGGTCATATTGCAATATGAATGTGTTCTGAGGCAGCTGGCACTAGAAGTCTGCGGGTAATGGAGGAGAAAAGAGTTTAAAATATACCAAGGTAGAGGCTGGTCTATGAAAAATTCTTCCAATCACCACATGTATAAATGTAGCAACAGAAGATTCAATTATCCATCAACAATGAGTCAAAACAGAAGCTCTTCTCAGGAATGTATTTGATAAATCAGTGTATACAATTATAAATGTATTATACAATTTTTTTTGGTTTCTGATGGAAATCACATGACATGTTAATTAGAATTCTTATATATGCAAAATACAACTTGTAAAGGCATTTAAAAATAATGAACATATTTGTGTATGAAGTTGCATGCTTTATGCATTCCAACTATCAATAATAAGTTAAAATTTTTAAATCAATTAGGCCAAGATATATGATACCAAATTGTTGTCATATAAAGAGGTGACCAAAATACACAGCCAAGAAAATGTAGAAAAAAAGTTTCATTTAGGTGTAACAGGCTATTAAGTAATAAAATAAGACTTTGTGGTATTTGTGGAATTTACTGGTATTCCCAAAATTGGAATTTGTCATTTCTCGTTCCAAATACAAATTCATTTTAAAACCTAACTTTGTATTTTAAAGAAGGTCACCAAATTTCATAAGCTTCAAGCCCCACCTGAGTCCACTACTTGATGGGGTGACCAAAAAATATTAACAACCTAAAAAGACAAAAGTAAATAAATAAAACTGAGCAAACGAGGACATGAAGATGTAGAAGAATAAACAATGAATAAGCCAGAGTTTTAAAGAAGGGCAAGTCAGGAATGGAGGTAATGTCACATCCCTCTTCTCAGCAATGCTGTTTTTCTCTTTATACCCTGTTACTTATGATCTCAAACTCTGGTAACAAAAAGCCTTAAAATGGTAAATAAAGTATGAGATTTTTTTTTTTCCTCACCAGAGTTTGGTTCATAGCAAACATCATCTACATAAAATAACTCACTGAAGGAAAGTCTTTTCCCATTTTTGGCAAAAGACTCAAACTTTAATATTTTATATTTGATTCCAATGGCATCAACAGTGTGAATAATTTAATCTGCTCATAAAATATTGCCCGCCACAGAAAATGCTGGACAGTATGATCAGATTGACTCAATTTAAGAATATCTATGCAACAAACTGTCAGTTTCAAGTTGAAATGTAGTCATAACTGAAGACTCACTTTCTTTGACCTAGTCCACAGATATCAGAAGTAATCTGCTATGTCGAGCCATTTAGGTGTAATGTTTGCTTTTTGTCATGTATAGATAAGCATTCTGGTTTTTTGTTTTGTTTTGTTTTACCTTAACACCATTAGTTACACAAATAATATATTGCTGTGATGGTGTAATTTTTTAAAAAGAAAACTCAGAAAATAAATAAAAAATAACCTACATGCTCATTAATAAGGGAATTGATGAGCTTATTATGGAAACATGCAGGATTTTTTCTTCTTTTTTAATTAGCTATGTTTAAACAAAGTGGCATGAAAAATTTTCCTAGATATATTAAGTTATAAAAAGAAGGAAATCACAAAAAGGTAGATATAGTATGATTTAAGAACCTATTAATATTTGTAAAGAAATAAATATTATATAAATATTATCAAATAAATAGAGAAAAGATCTAGAAGAATTTATCTCTATTTTTGAAGTAGTTAACTGGAAAGGGATGTTAAATAGAGGGTGTACAGGTGACAAAAGTTTACTGGAAGTGTCTTGGTGATCACTTTGTAAAGTATATAGATGTTAAATCATTATGTCATACCTCTGAAGCTAATATAATATGGTATGTCAACTATATTTTCATAAAAAAGAAGGTGTATGTAAGAGGATTTGTGTTTGAATTTTATAGTAAGTAACCCCTATTTTTAAAACAATGCTTGATAAAAGGTAGATACACAATAATTGTCAAAATGCATTAATGATTAATTAATGAATTAACTAATGGATTTTATAACTTTAGAGCAAAAAAATCAGATGTAAAAATAAATAGAAACCACCTCCAATCTTCCATCCAAAGAATTGTTATTTACATTTTGGAGTGTATTTATATACCAACATCTTTATTTTTATTGTTAATATACCATATTAAAACAATATACAATATTTAGTAAATTTTTTAAATCAAAAATACCAAGGCATCTTTCTGTGTCAATAAATATATCTTTAAATAATTTCTAATGGCTGACAATTCTATTCTAACATTCATGATTTTTTATAATAGAATTACTCTCCTTAATTTAAATGCCAGTAATGCCATTTCATTCAATAAATATTTACTGAGAATCTACAATATTTCAGGCAGGCAGGAACTCAGCCAGGCGCAGGGGATACAACAATTAGTGGGAGAAAAAAGGCACCTGTCCTTATGACAATTTGAGTCTATAACGGGGAAAGAAACATTATGTAAATAAATAGGAAAATTTTAAATTTTAAAAACCTCTGGGGGAAATAAAAAGATGCTGTGTGTACAAACATCACAGGAAAATTAAGTCAAAATAAAAAAATCCAGTAAGTTCTCTTTTTGAGTGTGAAATTTCAGCTGGGCTTGCAGGATGGGTTGACATTTAGCCTGGCAGAGAGCAGAGAGCATTGAAGGCAGGGAAGACAAAATCTGGGGAGAGGCCACCCTTAGTGGAACCGAGAGGAAGCTGGAGCTAAAGGAACATTGTAGTTAGGGGAGAGGAGGTGCTCTAGATTAGTCTTCAGGGTAGAATTTGGGTTTTTATTCTGAGTACAAAGGGGAACCCCGAAAGAGGTTGTGGTTTTCATTTTTGTTTTGCTGCCCCTCCCCCAGCCCCCATGTATGGCTGTAGAGCAAGACTTTTCTTTTTTTGAGTCCGCTAACCACTGAGAGCAGACTGGATTGGAGGCATGAGAGTGAAAGAACATGGGTAAAGAAGAATAAAATGCAGATTCCCAGACTTGGAATTGTAAGGGTTATCCACGAATAGCCCATGTTGCAGATGATTTGGCAAAGAAAGATGGTAGGCAAGAAAAAGGGAAGTGTCTTTTGTAACACTTGAATGCACACAACATTTTACATATAATTTCAGGGTCTTTGTAGAACCTTGTAGGTGAAAAAATACAGCTTTAAGACATGTCACCTCCTCATCAACAGTAGGGAGGGTTAGGGCCTTGTTTAACAATTTGTATGTATCTGCATACATATATTTATTGAACTAAAGACTTTGAGATAATTGTAGAATCACATGCAGTTGTAAGAAATAACAGAGAATATATATGCCTTACTGTTAAAATGTACAGCTGAAATTTATCGGATTTCGTTAACCAATGTCACCATAAAAAAATAAATAAGAAAAAAAGAAAAAGAAAAGAAATAACACACAGAAATCTCATGCACCCTTTGCTCATTTATCCCCAATTTTCCTATTACAACAGTTGTGGAACTATAGTATGATATGACAATCAGGATATTGACATTGATACCGTTAGGATACAGAATAATTTCATCACCACAAGGATCCCTATGTTGTCCTTTTTAGCCGTCCTTCCTCCTTTCCCTACCCTACTCTTAGCCCCCGGCAACCACCAATCTGTTCTCCCTTTCTATAATTGTCACTTTAAGAATGTTGTATAAATGAGATGATATGCATGTAACATTTGGGGATTGGCTTTTTTGAGTCAGCATAATTCTCTGGAGATGTATCCAAGTTGTTGCATTTATGACTGCAACATTCTTTTTTATTACTGAGTGATATTGGGAGATGGATGTACCAGAGTTTGTATAACCATTCACCCATTGAAGGACATCTGGGCTGTGCTTAGTTTTAGAATATTACAAATAAACAGTAGCTAAAATCATTGTTGCACAGATTTTTATGTGAATATAAGTTTTCTCTAGGCTAAAAACCCGAAAGTGCAATTTCTGGGCCGTATGGTAGTTCCATATTTAGTTTTTAAAGAAACTGTCAAACTGTTCTCTAGAGTGCTAAAGCATGTTACACTCTCTCCAGCAATGAATGAGTGGTCCGATTTCTCTATATCCTTGCCAGCATTTGGTGTTCTCATAATTTTTTATTTTAGCCATTCTGATAGGTGTGTAACAATATCTTGAGGTTTTAATTTGCATTTCCCTGATGGCTAATGATGTTAAGCATCTTTTCATGTGCTTATTTGCCATTTGTATATCTTCTGCAGTAATATGTTCATTTATATTTTTGCCCATTTTCTAATTGGATTTTTTATTGTTTGGTTTTGAAAGTTGTTTATTTATTCTAGACACTAGTCTTTTGTCAAATACATGGTTTGCAAATATTTTCTCCCAATCTTTAACTTGTCTTTTTATCCTCTTAATAGAGTCTTTCACAGAGCAAATATTTTAATTTTGATCAAGTTTGATATATCAGGTTTTTTTTTTCTTATGGATTATGCTTTTGAGGTCAGCTTTAGGAACTCTTTGCATAATCCTAGATCCTAAAGAATGTTTCCTGTTTTTTTTTTTCTAAAATATTTTAGCTTTACATTTCCATTTAAACCTTTAAATACATTTTGAACTAATTTTTGTTTAATGTGTGACGTTCAGGTTGAAGTTAATCTTTTTGGTCCATGGGTGTCCAGTTGCTCCAGTACTACTTTTCGAAAAGGTTATCTTTCCTCCACTGAATTGCTTTTGTAACTCTATCAAAAATAAATTAGACATATTTGCATGGGTCTATTTCTGGGTTCTACATTCCATTGAATTATATGTCTGTTTCTCCATGAACACTATAGTCTTGATTATTGAAGTTATGTAATATTTTGAAGTGAAGTACACCTATTTCTCCCACTTTCTTCTTCATATTCAAAATTCTTTTAGTTCCTTTGCTTTTTCGTAATAAATTTTAGAATAATCTGTTTATATTTTCTTATTATCTTGTTGGAATTTTGATAGGAATCACATTTAACCTGTATGTTAAGGAGTCTGGGATTTAGGATTTAGCTATTTGCAGAACTGATTTTCTTGTGATCCTCTCTCTGCTTATTTTCATAAATATCCATTAAGACTTCACTCAGAAAATGTGTGTGTATGCATGCACATGCACGTGCACGCGTGTGTGCGCGTGTGTGTGTGTGAAGAAAGTAGGGGGATATATGGTACTTATTCTAATTTAAAGACTTTCTGGAGAGAGAGAGAAAGACAAGCAGTTAAGTTGGGGTTTGGGGCCCAGGTGATAAAACTGCCAGATAGAATCTTTGCATACAACCATTTGACATGGTCAGTTTGATTGAGGTAATTTGATGTAACCCTTTTAAAAAGTGATATCACCCCTTTATTACCAACTTATATTAGATATCCCTATGTCATTCCTAATCCCTGTTCTGATGATGGGGAATTTTTAGTTTCAGTTGTGTTTGTTTTTGTATTGACACACATTTCTGTCCCATTTATGAAGTTCTTAAGTTATTTTTTAAAATATTTAAGATGTAATACATTCACATGAGTAAAAAGATCAAAACAATATATAAAGAAATATGCAATATATTCTTATGCCCACCTACTCATATCCATCCAATTATTCCCCACCCCAACAGGTAACCAATCACTTCTTAATTTCTTATTTATCAGGCCAGAGAAAATCTGCACATATTTTTATATATACTCTTAAGGTATTTGACTTTTTTTTTAGGCAAGGCAACCCTTGGTTGACCTCACAGATTGCAAGGACTGTGTCATTTTACAATCCCTTATTTTTTAAGCCTACAGCACCTGGTCTTCCTAGGTGGTCTCCCATTCCAGTACTAACTAGGCCCGACCCTGCTTAGCTTCCGAAATCAGACAGGATCAGGCTTGTTCAGGGTGGCATGGCTGTAGACAAAGTTTGACTTTTTGTTTACTACTTTAACTCTATCTGACAATGGAAATGATCTGTGATCTCAGTTTTTTCCACTTTTTTTTTAGATGTTGGAAGTTTACAATAATATATCTTGACAATTAACACCTTCCGTTTTAAAACTTTGGCTTGTTTTTTTTCCCTTACTTTCTCATCTTCTATATAAATAAATATAATTCCAAATAAATCTGTTTAATTTCAGGGCTTATAATCATGTAATCTTATTTTTTCATTCTGACGATATATTAAGTGAGACCAAAAGAAGGTAAGTGCTCTTTCAAGGTCATGGGGTCAGTTTGTGGCAGAGCTGGGACACCTGCCTTTATAGGCTACCCTCCACCCATATCCCTGACTGCTTTCATTGCTGTAAGGCTATTCAGACCTATTATTAGTATGGCTGAAATCTATTGGAAAAATGTTTCTGCCATCCATCTCAATCCCCTGCTACTTATGCAGTCCATCCTTTAAAAATGAAGATTTCTTCTTTTTTTGCTGACAGTACCATAATTTTAGTTGTTTCTGCTCTCTTAGCATTTTCCAAGTTCAATGATTAATTCTCTAATCTGAATCCTCTTAGATTGGAGTAATATCTTGCCAACCAGAATGAGCAAGTGAATAATTGAAATTTTAATTAAAGATGAAACTTTTTATTATGTAATATTTATTATCTATGATAGTCTCAACTTTTTGAATCTCTCCTGTCAAATGCATTCTTTCTCATTATCTTCTTTATGTAATGTTTAATTCACATGCCCAGTCTTTTGTTCTTATGCAGGAAAATAAGTTGGCACTTTCAAGTTGGGATTGGTTTGTATTAATGTAGTAGTCTGACCCCTAGTGGTTAAAAGAAACATCTGCATACTAAGTCTGGCAGAACATTTTAATTGGACTTTCTGACCAGTATAAAACGATGAATTCCTCTTGGAAATAAATAAAATAAAAATGAGAGAGAAATTATGAGTTCATAGCAGAAATAATAATAATGTGGAAATTCAGGCAAAATTGTTTCTATGAAAATGATCTTTAAATATGCATTTTTACTTGTTTATAGTCACGCATGATCCAGTTTCACTTATAAACATATGTTCCAGGAATCTATTTTACATTATTTGTTAGAAACCAAACTGATTTTCCTTCCAAAATTAATGCTTTGCTATCCTAGCATTGCCCTTTCTAGTGTATTGCTATAGAATTGGAATTAAACTTAGAGCTGGATGACTTTTGAGACAATCTATTAAAGATCAGAGACCCAGAAAGGATGGGTGACTTTTCCAAAAGCACAAAGTGAACTGTCAGCAAATCTAAGCAGACCTCTATCATTCATGAGACTCTTAGATCCAGGAGTGCCTGGTCCTACAGCAGGAGAGTTCCATCCTGATTCTTGGGAGGTGGGGGCCAATGTCATGCTGCAGGGGAGAAGAGGGTTCTCAAGAGTAGTCCCAGGAAGGAACAAACTGTAAAAGTTATACATGTACTGTATACTCACTGTGAAATATCCAAACAGAAGGATAGTAAGCAAAAAGTAAAAATTCTTTCTGTTCTCCCAAACGAATAGCCTTCAGGTATCTACTTTGATATGCAACCATTAGATATTTTACACACACACACACACACACACACACACACACACACACTTTTTCATGTGGGTTCATATCATATATATAAGTCAATAAGCTGATGTAGCCAGTTAATAAAATATCTTGGACATCTAACCAAGTCAGTACATTTTTATTGTCTGCCTATCTATTGTTTTGATGTAAAGACGTGTCCTAATTTATTCACTCCTCTCAAATAATTTGCATATAGGTGTTTTTAAAAATTTTCTGTACTATGAACAATGCTGTAATAAACAACCTTAAATATATAACTACAGACTTATATATCTTATGGGATAAATTTCATTACAGTGAAACTTTTGGCCAAAATTTATGTGTAATTATAATTTTGACAGTTAATAAAACACATTTTTGAAACTAATATTGCCCCATCTCCCTTTCTTCATGTTTCCTTTGTTCCTGGTGCCCCTTCAGGCCCCAGTGGGAAAGTTTCTCTTCCCCTTTGTCAACCCCCCTTTATGTACTCTTCTTTTTTTCCTTTCTTTTTCTCCTCTCCTCTCCTCTCCTCTCCTCTCCTCTCCTCTCCTCTCCTCTCCTCTCCTCTCCTCTCCTCTCCTCTCCTCTCCTCTCTTCTTTTCCCTTTTTCTTTTCTGAAAAGAATAAAGCCTTCTGCTATGAACAGTCTCAACTTCCTTTTTTCCTTGTAAACTTGGCCAACATCTTTTGCTCTCCCTCTCTCCTTATGTCTCTAAGACAGCTGAGGAAAGGGCACCCTTCCCTCCTCTACCTCTTCAGTCTTATCACATTACTTCTTACACTTCCTGGGACCTTCTCTCATCCAGTATCCCTTTACCTAATGTTTCCTTAATTTCTCCCTTTTTAACTGCCTGTTTCACCTTGGCTTATAAGATTGTCTCCTCTCTCCTTGAATTGCGTTTTCCCAAAGTTTACCTACCTGACACAAGTTTTTGGAAATACTAAGTGGGAAAAAGAATTATTTTGTCAAATAAATTTAATTCATTCTATATACTGTTATCTCCCTTTGAATATTTAGACCTCGCAGTTTGCTAAAGGTTCTGAGATGTTCTGCAACATAGAAGAAAGAAAACCTGCTTAATGTTGCTAACTCAATATATTCCAACATTATTTTATCATCAAACTTATCTTTTCCCTTTTGTTTTCTTCTGTAATTTTTATTAACATCTGTAAACACCTCTTAGGAAATTTTGCTTTAAGCAAACATTTTCCTTGCTTCTGTGACTCTGCAAACTCTATCTTCTCTCATTACTAAAGCTGAAGTTCTTTAAAGACTAGAATCTATCACTTATCTACACTTCTTTTTCCTTTAAACTATGGTTTCCAGTTAAGCCATTGCAACATGGTCTGTATGCTGACCATTCTATTGAAGTTTACTGAACTTGTTCTCAGCAATCCTAAAAGAATTTCCAATTGCTGAAACCAGGTTTCTCTCAATTCTTATTCTTTTTGATATAGGAAGTGGTAACAGCTTTATCCTTCAAATTCTTTTCTCTGTTGCTTACAGAGACTGCATTACTTGGTTTCTTTTGAGTCTCTCCCTCTCTTTAAAAAATTTTTTTTTTTTTAGCTTCACCTGTTTATTCGATGGTATTTATTAAATATCTGTTTGCACTGTGGGAGACACTGGGGGCACAGTCTGCCCTCAAGCACTTGTATAGTGTGATAAATGTGTGGAGAATATAATCTTCCTTCTAAATGTGGGCACGCTCTAGGTTTCGATGCTTAGTGCTCTCTTCCTTTTTCATTTCCTTTTCCTTTTCCTTTTCTACTTTTCCCTCTTTTCTCCCTTACCCATTTTACCCTTCCCCCATTCCACTCCATCCCCAGCTTTCCTTCTCTTTTCTTTTTCTGTATTCTCTCCCTGGTTACTTCATCCATTCACTAGACTTCAACTACACTCTGTATACAGATGCCCCTCCCCACCTTGACTACCTTTCTCCCAAACTCCAGGTTCACATTTCCAACCTGATTCATTTACTTATCTGTATGCCAGGAAACATATTAAAAGTCAACACATTTAAAAGAAAAGGTTCTCTCCATGTTTCTCTTCAGCTCCCTACAATCATGTCCTTCCTGATCCTGCTGGTCCCACAAATGGCACGGCTGGCTCAGCCATGATCGCCGAGGTCACAGTCCTGACTTCCCCCTTTCTCTTTCCTGCACACTCCTTTAGCTGCTATGGCCTGAAGAGTCTGTCTCCTTATCGTCTGGTCTCACTGTCAGAATGTCAGCTCCAGTCCTCACTCTCCTCTCTGGATTGTTGCATGTCATTCTAAGCAGACTTCTAGAACTTGGTTTCCCCCAGTCCATGGTTTATGACATTTCCAGATTTATTGCTTTTTGGCAGATAGTTCATTATGTCTCTTATCATCAGAAAATTTTAATGACTTCTTTTTTGGCCTTCATTAAATATAACTTTCATAGTCTGACATCTAAGGGTCTCCATAATGCCCCTCCTGCTTCAGCTCACATTTCTATTGTACTGACACCATGAAGCCCATCCCAGATGCCACCTCCTGCAGAAGCCCTTCTGATTTCCACAACCAGCTCTGCTTGCGCTGTCCTCAGAAGCCTCTTTGGCACCTCTCCTCTTATGTCTTGTACTAAAGTAACTTGTATACTTGTACTAGCTCCTCTTCTAGATTGTCTTACCCTTTTTCATATCTCTAGTAGCATATTACATGGGGTTGGCCTTTAATACACTTTTCCCCCATTATATTTAATAGAAAGTTAGAGCTAGATAGGATCTTTGAGTTCATCTAATCAACTCTAATTTAGCCTCTTATTTCTACTCTATTCCTTTCTTCATTCTTACTTTTAGGTCATAACTCATCTCTTTAGAATACTACAAATAATTGGAAGTTCATTGCTATTCACACCTAAGTGTCAAGGGCCTTAAGAATCTAATATCAATGACCACCTTTTGCTCTGTCAGAG
Source organism: Eidolon dupreanum (assembly GCA_028627145.1). Lineage (NCBI taxonomy): Eukaryota > Metazoa > Chordata > Mammalia > Chiroptera > Pteropodidae > Eidolon > Eidolon dupreanum. The sequence goes on from CM053509.1 coordinate 64,690,414, forward strand.
TATGGACTAAAGGAGAGGTCACCCTGTTAAGACAGAGTCACAGTACATGAACTTGATCCAGGACACTGGTTGGATATAGGGATGAGGAACTATTTTGAGACAAGCACCTCAAAGTTCTGGCAGAATCTAATGATAAAACATGGATCCTTGATGAAATAACTGAGTTATTGGCTCAACTTTAAGGCTACTTATCTCTGTATTTCATATTAAGAGAGTAACAGCTATCTTTTGTTACTAAGGTTTCGGTTTAATTGAAAGTGAACATTTCAAATTGATATACATAGCTCTTAAAACTTCTTATATCCCCTTCCTCACTTTTGAACCCAAGAGCACCACACACTTCACCATCCTCCCCTAGCAACAGCAGTCAGATTCAGGCAACTGAGGAAGTCTGCTAGTGAGACAAGCTCCATCAATGAGGAGCAGGGAGAAGAAAGGGCAGACTGGGGAAGAAGTGGCAATTTCTTTGTAAGTTGAGGATTGTCCACATAATTCTCTTAAAAAGAAGATGTGGAACTCAAATACTAGTTCAAGAAGCTTTCATCTGACTAAAATGTAAGTTGAAATCCAGGCATTGCATGGAGTAGCAGTGGTGAGTAATCACCCAAATATTTATTTTTCAATAACTCTTGTTTTTAGACATTTTCCATAGCTACTTTTGGGAGGAAGAGTTGAGCTATTCCTGTTTACTGGGTTCCATTCTTAGAATAACTCACATTAGTTTTGAGTTTGGTTGGTATGCAACCATCATTTCCCAGAGCTTACAGACTCCTGCCTTCCTAAAAATGTTTCTGGGGCTTCCTTGTTTGTTCAAACGAATGTTTTCATTACAATTCATGGGTATGAAAGTCAGAATACAATAAACTTAGACTGCTTATTCATGAGAAAGAGGTGGTAAGGCCAGATGATGTCAGTTGTCAGATGTCAGGGCAAGCCTGATAAAGATGTGATCTGGGAGATAGAATGGAAGGTCAGAGTCATCCCCTGTTGAGGGTGGAAACTGAGTAGAAGCGGAAAAGCAAGTCTATTGTAAAAATTCATAGGCAGCTGTGGAAGTGCAATATCTGGATTCACATTCAATAAAATTGACCCAGGGCCAGTCTCTCAGATGGAAGGTGAGCATCTTGTCCTTCCCTTTTTTCTGCTTGACTGGGGAGAATGCTTTATTATATCTACCCCTGAATAAGATTGAAATCTTTTTTGTGGGGAGAAATTTTTAACGATTTCATAAATTCCTTTGAGGTGATAATTCTCATTAAAAATTCTCTATAATTATTGAAGCACTTGCCTACTTTATTATATTAAATCACCAGTAGATATGCCTGGAGCATAGCATGGTGATGACTTATGATGCACAGGTATCTTTCTCTTTATTTTATACCTACGAAGAGATTAAGTGAGGGCATTCTTTAGTGTAAATTAGTGGCAGAGTTAAGAATCTGGTAGGTTTGTGGGATATCCGAGTTGGGTTTTTAGCACTTAAACATAATGGCTGAAAAAACGCTGCTCTCTAATGCTACATGTGTGAAAGTTATTTCCTGTGAAAGAATTGTGAGGCTATGCTAGGGAGAAGGCATAGAAATCCATTTTCTCTTTTCTCTTCAGCCCCTCCACCTTCTCTATAATGGTTGTGTGTTTCTGAACCAGAGTTATATAAAAATCAATCCTATTACCTGACTGGCTGGTGGTATGGGAAATCTAGCATTAAGAAAAATGTCATGAAAGAGAATGGTGGCCTTTAAAGGGCTTTTTATTGATTTTCAATGGGTTTAACTATTATCCCCAGGCTTTCGGACAACATTATCTCTTCGTATTGAAAACAGATTGCACTTTCTGTTTTTAAGCTGAACTTGCCTCTTGCACAGAAAATACTAGAATCAGTCTTGATATATAAAAATGAGGACATTACTGTGAAGTTCATACTTTGGGGCACTTTGGATACCTGTAAGGACCAAAGGAAGCCTTGAGAAGAGAAAGAAAATGGAAACTGAGCCAAGATAATGATAAATCAAACAATGGCTCATGAACACAATATGGAAAGGAGGAATAATCTGGCTGGGACTCTGAGGAGCCACCTGTGTAATAAGAGTCCCTCCCTACCCCCAATGTTCTCTGGGTGCTCAAGGAAGATTAACCTAACTGTTAAGTGCTCATGAGCTCTAGTAAGGAAAAATGACTGTTGTCTGTGTTCAAAACAGCTCCACTGTGAGATAAGCTTTGAAGAAGTGAACAAGAAAAGAAAAAGAATTTCTCTACTAATGGGAGAGAATGATAAACCACAAACATCTGGAGGTCAATGATCCTTAAGGAACACCTATAGGATGGCATTTATAGTATGTAATATACTAATTTTTCTCTTTCTATTTTTTTAGTGGTTTGTTTATTCTCTTCAGATGGTTTATTATTCAGTATATTTTTCACTAAAGTCATTGTTAGAAATAAAAAATTTGTTTATTTCATTGGAAAAAACATTAAAAGGTCTTAACAAAGCAATTAATATTTTCTTCTAGAACTAAGATGACTAATGGCTCCAACTACTCAGGTGAACCACTATTTAAAGGAGAAGTTAAGTAGTGTATGCCAAAGTACGGTCCACAGATCAGAATTTCTGGATATGAGGACTAACAAATATTCCCTGTAGGTGATTCTGCTGCACACTATAGTGTTAGAATCATGAAGATATGGTTGGTCAGACCCAACCTGATGATCACTGAGCATTGCTTTTTCTTTCAATTGTTACTTTTCAAGAACTAGTAAAAGAATTTTCCTATCTCTCATTCATAGAAGCAGAATCTACTAGAACACAGGGCCCTTAGAGATTACCTAGTCCAGTAATATTATTTTTACAATCAACACCATCAAGGTTCATAGAGCTCAATGACCTAGTCCAAGTTTATATGTTAGAGTGGGAGACAGAGAAATGGGTTTAAATAGGAGTAATTAGGCATTCCCAGTGCATTATAAGAGTAGTAATTAATCTTGGTTCTGCCACCAAGTGGATCCAAGACCCTCAATTTTCCAGTATTTTGTCCTATCTCTCTCTTGTACACACTTCTTTAACACAGAATTGAGCAACGAAGTGAATATTCTGTCATATGCTAGTGACTAATGATGTGTATCATAGGCTCAGGCTTTAATTATTTCTCCTTCCTGGTAATCCAGTAACCTAGTCACTTTCTTTTGGGGATACTAGAAAGGTAGGTTATATATAGAGAAAATGGTGTGGGATTTGAAGTCAGGAGACCTGAGTTTAAGACCTGTTTAGCAATGAGCAAATGTAATAAGCTACTGGTGCTGCTGTTCTTTTTGTTTGTTATTGTTAATAGTAACTGCATGCATGAACTTGGGAGCATTATGTCTCTAGATTTTAATTCTTCATACATTAAAAGAAAAAAATTTCTCCTGAATTTACTGTAAGGATCCTTCAAAAAATATTTATGAAATGTTTAGAAAAGTTAAAATCACTATATATATTACATAATTATATAATTTAATTATTCCTAAAAGTAATAGATATACTATTGCAACTATTTTTAAGAATAAATCATTGATTTTATGTTCTTTTCCCCAAAAAGTATTGGTAGTGACTTCAAAGAGCATAATAAAATAGAAATAGAGAAATATGAGGACCAAAGAAAAAAGGAGAATATAAAGATCAGTGAAGTGTAGTTTTCATAAAATAGTACATATAGACTAATGTAGGCATTACTTCCATTATACACTTTGATGTTTCTTCAAACAGCTACCACCTGTGGAGATGTATGTCCTACAGCACTTTTAAAAATTGTTTTTTAGATACTTAAATGAGAGTACTTGGTTATAACTGGGGAGAACTCTATATACAACCAGAATAAGGGGTATCTTGGCTTTGGTTTGTCCTCCATGCCCTTTTGTGTCTCTAGGTGGAGGCACAGTGTTAGATGACATTCTAAGTCTTTAAAAGATAAGGAAAATGCATGAGGGATATCCGTTTGAAAAATCTGCTAAGGGATGCACAGTGGGGAGCATATAAACACAAGCTTGTGAAAATTTACATAAATTAGAGGTTTGTAAAAGGGGACTAGGAGTGGAGGGAGGGTGGTTCACACTGAGCTCACTTCTTCAAACAGGACATTCTATCACTGCAGTGACAGCCAATTAAAAATGGATGGAACAATAATACCTTGTCTTTAGCACAAGATAATTAGACTGAATTGCTTAGATATATACCTACAGCTCATTGACCTTCACTCTTTTAGCTAAAAGAAATGAAAATAGGCAATATGAGGTTTAGGCAGAAGCAAAGATAATTTGAGATTGAAATGAGATAAGGTTGATGGTAAAAAGCTACTTTGAAGATGAGTGAGGGCTGATTGACAGGTGAAGAGAAAGAAGGGAAACATTATGGACTGAAAGTTTATATCCCCCAAAATTCATATGTTGAAATCCTACCTGCAAGGTAATGGTACTAGGAAGTGAAGCCACTTCGAGGCGATTAGATAATGAGGGTGGAGCCCTCATTAATGGGATCAGTGCCTTTATAAAAGAGACTCTGGAGAGCTCTCTTGCCCCTTTCATCATGTGAGGAAACAGGGAGAAGATGGCCATCTGTGAGCCACGAAGCTGGCCTGAACCAGACACTGAATCTGCCAGCACCTTGAACTTGGGCTTCCCGGCCTCCAGAACTGTGAGAAATAATTTTTTTAAAGCCACCCCAGTATATGATATTTTTGCTAAAGCAACCTGAGTGGACTAAGACAGGAAAGGAATGGTAAAATAGTCCAGGACGTAGGATGGGTTAAATGAAGAAAGAGGTTCAATGTCTTTATTGGGGGTGGGGAAGGACGTGGACTGGGACTTTTTATTTGTCTTCCCACCTGGGTTTGACAGTCTGTAGTTAAATGTTTGGAGGATGGGTTTTTGGGTTATGCATTTTTAATCCTTAAGTGGAAAATCTCCTGTGATCCTTAGTGTGGGAGCATTAATTATCATTGTGGTAATTAATGTGACCAAATAATAGATTTGGATATTATCTGAAGATTTTTGATATTAGCAGAAGAGAAAGAAAAAAAATGTGGAGATTGGAAGAAAGTAAGGTGAAAAGGAAAAAATGTAAATAGGAGGAGAGTGACTGCATATCACCTGACATGCCCTTTGCACAGCAGGACAGAAATTCTTCAACTTTTAGTGTGATCCAGTTTGTCTTCAGGGACCTTAGAACTTGCATTTCTAACAAGTTCCCAGATGAGGCTGACGTAGCTGCTCTGGGAACCACACTTTGATATTCACTTTTATCAGTGTTTGAATTTACCCTGTTTATGGGAATAAGACAGTTATTGCTTTCTGGTGTAAGCTTCAACTTTGTTCACTTTGTTGACTGCATTGAAAATTATTTTTAACCATTATCAAAGGTTTTAAACCACAAGCTGAGTGTCTAATAGACAAACAGGGAAGTTTAGTGGAAGACTCTAAGCATTCATCAGAATGGATACATCAGGGCCGTGAATAGTAACACGTAAAGTTGTGGGTAGCCCTAGTCCTAGTGACTTCTAATATGGCACCTAACTGAATGGTATGTGTGGGAAACAAAAAAACTGTGGCATGGATTCCACAATGACTTTCCACATACTTCTGTATGAAGCCTCAGTGTCTCCTCAAAATTGTAATCACTGTCTTTTATCCATCCTAGTATAGCAGCAGATTTAGTTATGAATGCCTTCAGCTGCAAGAAATAAAAATCCTGACCAACTGTGGCTTAATAAAAAGATGTCTATTTTTGTCTCTTAATGGGAATTCTAGAATCAGGTGGCTGCTGGGGTTGGTTCAGTGGTTCAGTGATGTCAGAGTTGCTTTCCCTACAATTCTCTGGAACTTTTCCTTGTGGTAATACTCCCCTTCAATGAAGGAGGGATAATGGGGTGATACCAGCCATGGCTGATACTTTTGCTAAGAAAGAAAACTGTTTCTAGTTTCCAGAATAGTTTCTTTTGCACTTTATTGGCCAGAATAGTGTAAAGGTGCAGTGTTTAGTTCCTTTAGCCTCTATGGGGAAGATGAGCAAAGTAAAAATGATAATAGAGATTATATTGGTCAACACATTGTGTCTGCTAGAGAAATGGACTCAAATCACCTCTTCGCACTGAAAAACTCTCCTGATTGCTCACTCATCAGAAACAGTGTCTATACATCTCTCTAAGAAAGCCTTTCTTATTTAAAAAAAAAATTATTGGGGTAACATTGGTTAATAAAATCAAATTGGTTTCAAGTATACAATTCAATAATATGTCTTATGTATATTGCTTTGTGTGTTCATCACAAAGTTAAATTTCCTTCCATCACCAAATATTTGACCCTCTTTAGTCCTATCTACATCACCTTTCTCCCACTTCCCTCTGGTAACCAACCACTAATCCACTGTCTGCGTCCATGAACCTCTGTTTGTTTGTTGGAAAGCCTTTCCTTTCCATTCAAGTACTTGCCCCAGCAATTGGCAGGTGACTCTGGAAGCCATTGTTTATTTATAGGACACCCAGCAGGGAGATGGCAGTGTCCTGGAAAAACACGGCAATTCATGTTGACCAATCGCATGTACTTTAGCCTCCCAGGTGGCCTTGGAGAACCTCATGGCTATGGCTTACTGGCCTTTTCCAAGGAACAGGTGTAGCCTAAGACCACTCTGCTCCTCTCTTAAGGATGACTAATTCTTTTTCTCTTCTAGTTTCAACACATAATCTTTATCTGAGGTTAAATGTTCTTTTTTCCTACAGGGGGACTAATTTGACATGTGAGTAAACCTCACCAAATTTCTTTGAATTTCCTTATTTATGAATTAGTTTCACAAGTAAGAAAACACATGTGGTGATCATGATTTTCTTCAGCAGCTATTTGTAAGTGCTCATGGCTGACTCCACCAGCAGCTGAAAGAATAGATCGTTATAACTTTTGTCTTGGATATTTCACATCGCACACATGGGTGCTGAACAAAAAGCCCAGTGGTTCTCCAGTGCTTCTCACTGATATCTCTGTTGTGTGCATCAGATAAACTGATTTCGTAAGAACTAGAGCTCCACAGACAACACGAGCTTGTGATAGTAGAACAGGCTATATTGACAAGTCTGTAATTTCATGCTAAGTTATAACGGCATGCTCTCCCTTTGCATCAGAGAATCGGAATCCACACTATCTTATGACTCCTCTACATGGTGTTCTCACCACTTGACTCCCCTTCCTAAGAGAGGAATGAGTATATTTCCAACAGCTTGGATGTATTTAGAAAAAATTCCTGAGTTTGGGGAGGTTGGTAACTTCACACATTATATGCTTCTATGCTATGGTAGATGAGCCAGAGCTCCAGCAGAATTCTCCTTAGTCTCTCCCTTGGATAGATGGCTTTGGAAATAATTTTGTTCAAAAATATTTACTTGAAAACTTCTCTTTCTATTACACTTCTCTAGAACATACATAGAGACATAGTAAAAAAAAAACAAAAACACAAAACAAAACAAAACAAAAACAGGAAGAAGCCATGCTTGTAAGGAATTTATAATCTAGATGGAATGGTAGGAAATATATCCTGAAGCTATATTGGCAATAAATGAATTAAATTATGATACCAAGTAAATCAAATGATATAGCAAGGCAGCATATAGATAATTGGTATTGCCACTATGTGTCATTAATTTGGAGGGCAAAGAACTTCATTTGGTCCAAGAGGTCAGTGAAAGTTATAAAGAGGAGATAGAACTTGGAGGATGACTTGCCAAAGTGGGAATTCCCTGCGGGAGGAGCAGCATGAGCAATGTTGTGTTGGCTCGGAGATGCATGGCCTGTGTTGGCAAGAACAGACTTCTTTATCTTGTTTCTGACCTTTGGGGGAAATCATACAATCTTTCAGCATAAGTATCACGTTAGCTGTAGGGTTTTGTTGATATCCTTTATGAGGAAGTTCCTTTCTATATCTAGTTTGTTCAGTATTTTCTGTTGTTATTTGTCCTGTTGTGAAAGGGTATTGGATTTTGTCAAATGCTTTTTCTCTATTGTGATGACCATATGGTTTTGTTCTTTATCCTATTAATATGGTATATTACACTGATTAATTTTCATGTGTTAAAACAAACTCACATTCTTTGGATAAATCCTACTTGGTTATGTTATAAAAACCTTATTATATATTGCTGAATTCAGTTTGATAGTTTTGTTGAAGGTATCTGTAACTATATTCATAAGAGATATTGGTCTGTAGTTTCTTTTCTTGTGATGTCTTTGTCTGATTTTGATATCACAATAACACTGGCCTCATAGAATGAATTGGAAAGTATTTCCTTCTATTTTTGGAAGAATTCATGCTAATTCTTCTTTAAACACCTGGTAGAATTCACCATTGAAGTCATCTAGCCTGGTATTATCTTTGTAGGTGAATTTAAAATTACAAATTTAATCTCTTCAATAGTTGTTATCTGTCTATTCAGATTACTATTTCTTCTTGAGCTAATTTTGGTACTAATTACTTATTATCTTTATTATTTTCTTCCCTCATTTTGCTTTCAGCTTAGTTTGCTCTTCTTTTGTCAGTTTTTTAAGGCATCTGGTCAGGTTATTAATTTGAAATCTTGCTGTTTTAATATAGGCATCGGCAGCTATAAAGTTCCTTCTAAACATTGCTTTAGTTGCATCCAATAAGTTTTGGTATGTTGTGTTTTTGTTTTTATTCATCTCAAAGTATTTTCTAATTTCTCTTGTGATCTCTTTTTTGACCCATTGGCTATTTCACAGTGTGTTGTTTAATTTCCACATATTTGTACATTTTCTAAATTTCTTTCTGTTTATGAGTTCTAACTTCATTTCACTGTAGTCGAAGAATAATGCTTTGTATAATTTCAGTCCTTTAAATTTATTGAGGCTTGTTTATGACCTAGCATATGGGCTCTCCTGGAGAATGTTCCATATACATGAGAGAAGAATATGTATCCTGCTTTTATTGGGTGAGTGTTCTATATATATGTGTTAGTTTTATTCATCCTTGACTGGCAGTAACACCAGGTAGAGAATAAACCTGATTTTCTTGGCTGCTTATGCCTGCAGTAGAGCTTTCGTCATACTGATCTGGGGGCTGGGGTAAGGTGGGGGTGGCAGAGAGGCAAGCAAGTCTTAGCTTAAATGCCTCAGGCTCTTGATGTTCTTACTGAGATTTAGTAGATTTTCTTGAATAGATGTTTTCCATTTGTTGTGTGCCCTTTGGACAATTTCTAGAGATTACCTTTTTTAGCAGCTGAGGATCCACACTCCTCACACTACCACTCTGGAAGTCCATCTCCTTTACATGTTTTTTTAACCTTAATAGTGTCCTTCTAGTCTTTTACATTGATTAAGTAAATTAGAAATAGATCAGTGAAATCATAGGTAGTGGGCTAATTATCTCAAGGTCAGTGAGAAAAATTAGCTTACTATGAGAAACATTTTTTAAACAGAAACAACTTAATGTTTCTAATGAAAACTGTTTTTCTGATAATAAACATTTCTATTCTTAAGGTTGTAAGTTAACAACCCCTGTAACTGTTAAAAGAAATATTTCAATTTTTTCCTTTTAATAAATAGAAGTAGATAGAATCAATTTTATGATTATAAGGTACTGAATATGTACAACTTTTACTTAAATTTGTGGCAATATGTAAACACAACTAACATTTCCCATTATTTTTCATTTTAACAAAACTAATTCGTAATTCAGAAATACTCATTTTAACAGCTCTTTGCTTAAAGTTTCCATTAGTTGCTGTTGAAACATATGGCCTATGAATAAAAATTTGGAGTTTGATTATTTATTTTTGAGCTCGTTTTAGAGCAGGTGAATGACATAAATGAAAGTAATATATTTGAATATAATTCTTGAAGGAACTTCAAATTTGACAATCAGTTTCATTAAATATAATGACATACTGAATCTTCTACATATCCCTGCTGCATGAGATTTCCCTAAGAGAATTCAGTTGCAACCAATAGTCATGTTAAGCCAACACCCAAGCAATACTTTGATCAATTGGGACATGGCAATGACTACTCTTAATAATCTGGCAGTTGTAATGTTATTTAATATGTCATAACTCTGTGAGCTAATGTAGGCTTGACTGATGACTATGATTAGGGAGTGAGACAAATGGGCTCAACTTTTATTGTTTGGAGAGAACTCACAGGGTTGTTGCCAGGTACTAAGCTGCAAAATGCCAAGTTTCCGTCATTTTTTTTAAACATCTGTGCTCTGTAGGCTGATGTCCATCCCCTAACATTGCTGCTCCAACGAGACTCTTCCCATGCACCAAGTAGGCCTAACTTAAAAGAGCTTGATTATAGAGGATATAGGCAATTTTGGGGTCACTGCAGAAAGGTAGAGTGGGATCAGACTAAAGGTTACAGATTAATAGTTCAGTTATGCCACGCTCGCTCTCTCTGGTGAGCAAAGTCTCTAATGAAGTAGAATTGAGTTTTCAAAATAATACAGTAATCATTGGGTTAAGATCTGGCAACTCCATTTCATTTTGATAGTTCAGCCTGTGCAGTTTTTATAAATAATAAAATAATTGGTTCTGTATGTAAAAGAGGTAGAGAAACATTAGGCGATGACCACTTCTTTTTAGTCTTCATTCTTTTTCAGCTTCATGTCTAACTAGCAATATTCAGAGTTGCATAAGAAGCCGGCCTACCTTCCCTGCATTTATTGGTATCATTTGCCTAAATATATGATGGCTATTAATAGAAACAGGTGGTGAAACCTAGTTGCCTTTGCTGAGAAAAACATCATCTATCTCCTCCTTGGTAACCTCAATCCATATTTTTGTGGTAGCTGCCTTTGCAGGTTATTTCATTTCATTTTCTGTTACAGACATTACTGTTGCTTCTCACTGATGTTAAGAGGCTGTTAGCATTTCCACATCTTCCCTTAAAGTTATAAACTGATAGGCTTGTATATTCAATTTTCAATTAAATATGAGGTGTGGATAGCCAAACCATTGGGTCTTAAAATTAGGCAGCTCAATATCTTAAGTTTTCTCTCTCATATTGTACACTCTTCTCACTTGGGCAATTTCTCAAATAGTGGAGGTGGAGAGGGCTTGTCTTTATTTTTCCTCTCTGTTCAAGATCATCAATCTTTGCATCTGTCATTATTAAAGTCTGATTACATGTCCACCAGGAGGCATAGCAGGTGTTCATGCAAATAGAATGACTAAAACTGTCTCTCTTGAAGACCAAGTTCTCTATCCTAGCTTTTTAATAAGTTGTAATATAAGAGACAATGGGCTATATATCATCATAAAGGTTTTTACTGTTTTGGAAGTTCAGAGGTTACTTTTAACTGAGGGAGTGAAGGAAAGTTTCGTAGACCAACATTAAATTTGTACCTTGAGTGATCAGTAGGATTTTGACATTATGAAATGCAGAAAAAAGAAATTTTAGAGAGGGAACAACGATACCAAAAGTGAGGAATGGAGGAAATGAAGAGTTAGAGAGTAAAGTGGCCTGTTTCATTTAGTTAAGGTGAGTTGAGTTCAGAATGCTAAGAAATTGTTGTTTAATTACGAGCAGTAATTGAAGGATTTGAAGGAGAAAATGTGACGAATACTGGGGACTTTCTAATACCTTACAGCTTTTTTTCCCCCCTCAGACTATAGCTTCTGAACTATTTCTCTTTGATTCCTTTTTTGAACTTCAAATTCCTTTCAGATTCATTACTTCCTATATTATTTGGGGGCAATGATGGAAAACTAAAAAATGTCCTAGAGCTTGGGTCTGTCAGTTCTCTGATGTCCGGACTACCACTTTCAGATGTCCTGATTTTCCTGAGTTATTTGGGAGGAAGTGTCCTTTCCCATCACCGATTGCCAACCAATATTTTGTTTGAGAACCTATTTATATCCCCTCCTCTACATATTCTTCCTTAAATTTTTTTTCTTTGCCTTTGAGCAAGGGCAAACTTTCAGTGTACTTTATGAATCAAATTATATGTTTGAGGTGATTTTTTCATTGACTCTTGAAAAAAGTAGTTCACTGTATATTTCCATTAGAGTAGGTGGCAATTATAAAAATAATCTTCAACTTTTCATCTTCACATTAATAACACTAGTTACTTAGGTTTACATTGGTAGGAGTGAAGCACTGGCTATACTAATACTATTAATTTCTTAAAGATGAGGGATAGCAAGATACAACCATTCTGTCATCAGTGCCAAGAAAATAGAAAATTATTGGTTTTAGAAAAGGTGGAATGAAGCAAGTTTTGCTTTTGGTGCTATCCTTGTACTCCCAGTATGGCAGGCTGATTGGTATGCAGTTAAAAATATGCATTGATTTAAAAAATTTGAGAACAGATATGCTTTTCAATTTGTCACAAAAACTGTTATATATTTAATTTAAAATGTTCAACTCTCTAAATATGAATATTAAAAAAGGTATTGAATTTGGTAACTGTGTTTTAGCTCAATGTCATGATTTCATTCCATATTTCATGAAACAACCATGGCCCATAGATCCTTGTTTATTTTTCCATATATGCCATAACTAATGATCTTTAGCAGGTGATCAAGAGAGCCTTAACATTCCCCTCAGCTTGACTAAGCTTTAGATAGACTTCTTTCTGACTCCCAACCCAACCTTCTCATTTTTTTTAGAACATTACCTTTGGAAAACTTGTAATTGTAAATTCTTTCTATGTTCCTTTGAGTTTAGCTATATGCCAATTTTACAACCCAGGACAGGTGGCTATATTCAAGTCATCTAAGATGTAGGCTTCCATGATCTCATAACTTGGTTTCAACCCATGTTGACAACTTTATTTTCTAAGTGTCTCCTAGATTTTCTGAATACAGAGTTCTCCACTTTTTTTTTCTTTGCTAAACTTACATACTGCCATTGTATCTTCCCTCCATTTGAAGTTCCTTTTTCCTATGTTTATTTATCAAAATTCTACCCACGGTTAGGACCCAGACACATGCCAAAGTCACCTTTCTAAACAGCTACAGAGGAAGTGATTTTTCTGTCCTTTGTATTTTTTTAGTACATTGCATTTATCACAATCTAATTGTGCTTATCACAACCTAATTTGCATTGTGGTTATTTTGGTACTTGTCATATGCTCCTTATTAACTTGTAAAATCTTTCAAGGTGAGCTTGTGCCTAAAAAATATATCTCTGCATCATCCAAATTACCTAATATTGATTTCACACATAACAGAAAATATTTTTTAAAGTATGTGTTAGGTAAGTGAACTAAAACACATTAATGAATGCAAAGTAGTGATCTTGCCCCCCCCCCCATCCCAGGCAAGTTGCATTGTAAGTAGTGTTTTAAACCACATGCTCCAAAGGCCTCCCTTCAATTTTATATGTGAGTGCTCAGGGAGATCAGACTGCTGATTCTTGTTCTTGCTAACCAGAGTTACAGACACAATCAATCGAATCACATTCCTAATTCAGGGAAACATGAATAAAGTTAAAATTCACCAAACAGAGTCTTGACTGAAAAGAAATGACCCTTCCTATGTTAGTCTATCCCAAGTCAAATTCTTGTGTGACTCAAATAGGAAATTAGAGTTATAACTTGTATGAGGTAGCAAATCTGAAATCTTCAACTCCTTCAACACATGGACTTTGAAGAAAATGGAGGTATTTATTTTAATTAGTTGGACTCTAAACTTAAAGTCCTTAAAAGAGTCAGAGAAAAGAATCAGTGCATTAGAAGTCTCAGTTAAAGGTCTGGAGGACTGGCATCTAGACACTCATTGTTGCCTACCTATGTCCATCCTCCTTTTTGTTCCGTATGGCAATGTACTTAGTTAAATACTCAGTACACCAATCTCCCTTGAGAGAAAATGGAGTTGTAGACAAAAAAAATATATATATAGGCAAAGTCTACTGGACAAGATTCTCAGGAAAGCTATTGAATAAAAAGAGACAAACAGGTGGCACATGCCTTAGCTTTTCCTTCTCCTTCCTGTTTGGAACTTAGTATAATACTCTTATTCTTAGAAGTGACACCATTTTGGAAGCATAAAGAAGAAAGAGCCATGCTAAGGATGATAGAGTGGAGAGAAAGAAGGATCCTGAGTCCTTAGTGGCATATGGTATACTTGTATTAGAGTTACACAGCCCTCTTCGGATTTTTTTTTTTTTTTTTTTTTTAGTGTAGAAAAATGAACTAGATTTGTTAGTGCTAATGAACTTTGGTTCCTGTTATATGTCGATAAATGTAAATACTGAACATGCCTAGAAAATATGTAGGATGATCCAACCATCTGGGCAGATCTTGCCCCTAAATGTCTTTTGCCATCTTCCATATCCTCTTAGTTCACTTGTCAGTGAGTTGAATGTAGAGGATCCAACCGATGAATTTAAGGCAACACCAAAGGATGCTGGAAACATAAAACAGAAGAAGTAAGAACTTCCAAACCACACAGAAAAGGTCATCTACCAAATATTTGATCATGAACCAGCCATGGACTTTACTGTGTTAAACCACTGAGATTTTGGAGTCATTTTTTTAGGATACTAACATTAATAACTCCAACAAAAACACCACTTATGAGGAGAAGTTCTGAGTCACTTCTTATATCAATTAGAATGTTTTTGGCTACAAGCAGCAGAACATTCTCAATCTAACGTATCTAAACAAGGATACTTAGCATCTCACAAAGCAAGGATAGGGAAGTTCTAGCTCTGGCTAATTTTATGGTTAAATTAAATCTTTAGAAGCCATGTTCTTTCTGTATTTCTGCTCTGCCATCCTCAGCATTTTGGATTTGTCCTCAGGCATTCTCACCTTTTACTTGTGAGATGGTTGCAACGGTTCCAAGGGTCATAGCCAGATATGACCACATCTAGAAGATACCATCTCTTTTATGTCTATCTTCTTAAGAGTGAAGAAGTCTTTTCAGAAAGCTGACACATCTCCTAATGTTTAATCAAAACAAGGGCCTCACATGCCCATGTCTAAACCAATCGCATGCAAGAGGAATGGGACATCCATGATTGGCTTACACTAATCAGCATTTGTCCCTTGGGGCTACTGATGGTATTAGGATTCACAAAAGCACCTGGATGCCCAGAGGAGGGCAGATCTCTGCACAAAATGGGAATTCTATTAGGACACTAAAAAAAGATGGGAATAGTTGTGGGTAGGCATCAAGCAGTGTCTTCTATTTTTTTCCTTTCCCCTCAAAAGGAGACACCTTTTTTTTTTTCACACTAGGTTCTCCAGTAGATATGCAGCCCCTCCACTGGTTCTGAATATTGCTGTTTGTGATCAGGTTATTTGAGAACTAAATTATAAAATTAGAACTCACAAATATTCCTCAAACAGAATAGTAAAGGAAGGAGAAAAGTAAAAATAGGTATTTTGTTAATATATGCAAACATGTACATAATAAAAATATGCACAGCTGCTATAATCCTCATTTCTTTAATTGGTCATGACGCCATAGTTGGCACATCATTTTCTTCTTTCACTATCCATTCCATTTTCTCTTACCCTCAAGCATACCTTAACTGGGTTCTTTTCTTGGTGGAGTGATCTGAATCATTCTTCCTGAAGTATATGGGTTTTTAGTGGTCCTGCTTTGACTGGGTTGTTTTAATCTTCCATTGACTTTTACCCCTGAACATGTAAGTACTGCAAGGTGTGTTGGTACATCTTCTGGGTTCTGACATAGTCTTCTCTGACGCTATTGTTAGCAGCATGCAATTTCCCTTTGATAGACTGTATATACCATCACAGCTAATACAGTAACTCCTCTTCTGCCTGTTAAATCAATTGCATGAGGGGTCCAGAATGACCAGATGACAGTTTTAACTCATAATTTAATGAGACAATTGTGAAATCTTTCTTTCTTGGGAATTAAAATCTATAAACCATCAGACCTAAGGTTGTAATAATGGAATGTTATGTGTAATAGTGAAAGGGCCACCTCTACTTCTATTTTTTAATTTTAGGCCTGGGTGTACTGGCAAAAGGAGAAATAGCACCTTATATTGGTCTCTAGTTCAAAACATATTCTACATTTTGAAGAATAGCATATTAACCTCTGTGAGTCCTTAGTAAACCATTCTTCTACTCTATTAGGCCAGTTGCTTCTTGGTCATGGGCTACACAGGTGAGGGAATAACATGGGTACAAGCCCATTGCTAAAACATCCTTTCCTTTTTACTCTAAATTGACAAGGGAGGCCCAAGAGGTTTCAGTAGTTCAAGATTTTTCAGTTTTATATATATATATATGAGACACATAAATATCCTCATCCCAAAATCTCACAATCTCATTCTTCTTTCTTTTTCTTTTTTTTTTGTTATTAAGAATTATTGGGATGACATTGATCAATAAAACCTAATAAGTTTCAAGTGTACAATTAAACAGTATATTGTATATATATTGCATTGTGTGTTCACCACCCAAAGTCAGATTTCCTTCCATCACCAAATATTTGACCTCTTTTACCCCTGTCTACTATCCCACCTATACGACTCAATAACAACAACAAAACAAATAATTCAATTAAAAGATGGGCAGTGGACCATACAAATGGCCAACAGACATATGAAAAGGTGTTCAACTTCACTAGCTATTAGAGAAATGCAAATCAAAACCACAATAAGGTACCACCTCACATCTGTTAGAATGGCTATCATCAATAAGACAAGTAATAACAGGTATTAAAGGAACCCTCATACACTGCTGGTGGGACTGCAAATACCACTCTTCTGCATAATATCTTTACCTTAACCTAAGAGACTTGAGTGCTCTTGTGTTGAACAACCACAGTGGGCTTAACTGACAGGAGCTGAAGCCATGGAGCAGATGCGGCCTCTGCTGGGAACGACATTGCAGCAGAAGGAGGGTCTAAGAAATACCCTGTCTTCTCCCCTTCATCTACCATGTTGAGTTCTTCAGGGGCAAGGCTTTGTGTGTAAGGCATTACTGCAAAAGAATTTCTGGGGGAAACTCATAGGGGAGTGGGAGAGACAGGACAAGACAGGGGTGAAAGCCAGGCAAAGTTCCTCAGAGGATGGCTATGGCTGGATCCTGCAGGGAACATCTGGAATATAAGCTGTGCCTTAGTTCTCTGACCCTGAAGCAAAGGAGCTGAGTTTTTATACACCTGGAAATCTCAGTCATTGATTAAAGGTAACTCTCTCTCCCTGGAAGTAAATACCAGGCATTTGCAGCTTTTGCTTAGACAAAGGGGGCACCAGTAGCCTGAAAACAGTTTTCTAGAAAATAACATCAGGTGCTTCCTTGAAATGAAATCATGTGGAAGTCTGTGGGAGTTAGGTGAAGTCCACACAGAAACCATAAAAAAGGGATCCTAGGTGATCTGAGCACAGTACTAACATTGTTGGCTAAACCCACATTTCAGGGCTTTGTTGGTGCCCTTCATTGTCTGAAACTACTAAATGCCACAGGAAAAGGAAATATACTTCCCTGTGAGATGGAGCAGAGCAGATAATTATGGAAATGATCTGGGAATAAACAGCCAATTGACCTCCACAATGTATCATAAAAATTTTCCCTAATGTGAAACATTTTTCTATAACCATTTTGATGATTATATAATATACCTATATACACATGTATATGTTTATTTAGGCAGTCTCCTTTTTGTTAAAAATTAGCTCTTACCTATTATAAGTATTATTATAGAACAACTTTGCCACTAGAGTTTAGTTATCTCCTTATTTTTTTCTTAGGACAAGTAGTGTCAGTATTCTAACAGGGATTCTGTGAAGATGGGGATAGATATAACATTACTATAATACTCTAAAAGTAGATGCAACATGTAACATTTCTGGTATGAATGTATATCAGTAGGCAACATTTTACACATGGTCTGGATTCCAAAGTCAGTTTATAACTCAGTATTTTAAACTCAGTACATATTTCTGTAGTAAAGTGATGTTTTAATTGGTATTTAGGTTCCCAATATGTCTCATGAGCTAAAAATGAAGTCTCGTGAGCTAAAAATGAAGTCTCATATTGAAACCTAAATACCAATTATAACATCACTTCAGAATATATGAAATATATAGAAATACAAATATAGCTAAATTGCTGAGTCATAGTATGAATAGTATAGTCTTCTCTTCCCTTTCTCTCTCTCATCCCAATCCATGTCTTCATGAAAGGCCATTGCCAAGGTGTGGAAACAAAACAACCCTTCCAGTCACTTAGACTTGAGTAGAAATTTAGGTTTATTATGAATCAGAAAGAATTTGCAATTAAATCTCTGTAATTGTAAGATTCTTTATGTCCTGGAAAAGGATTTTCAGTCACCATGTATAGAATAATTTGTTTTTTAAAGAAAATAACTTTTTAAATCCTGAAATCATAGTTTTGTATACTTAATTTTTGTATTAGTTTTGTACACTTTATTTTTTATTAGTTTTTTATACTTTATTTTTACTTTCAGCTAAGGTCAATTCTTTGTATTTACCAGGGCGAGTAAAATAGTGGCTTCCATTTGGAACGCATTTGCAAGAAAAATTGAAATTTAGAAGATGCTATTCAGATGGGCAAGGAAGATTTTGTAAATATAGGTGCACTTTTGTTCTTTGGTTTGTTTGCTAATATATAATCTTCTGTCTTGCTTTTACATGCTATCTAGTTCTGTTGAAATATAACTACTTTATAATTAGCCTACATGGATATAATCAGATAATCGCTACTGACTCTATATCAAGTCTGCTTAAGCTATTTGTAGCTTTAAATTGTTTTTCAGAAAATAAATAGTTTATTGACTTATTAAAAAAAACTTTAAAATAAATTTAGTATTTTAGAATAGATTTAGATTTACAGGAAAATTATTATGTTAGTACAGAGAGTTCCTATGTATCCTACTCTCTGTTTCATCTGTTGTTGGTATCTCACAGTTTGGTACATTTGTCCGAACTAGTGAACTAATAATGATACATTATTATTAACTAAAGTCCTTGCTTTATTCAGGTATTCCTGGTATACACTTAGTGTTATTTTTCTTTTGTAAGATCCCATATGGAATATCATATTACATTTCATCATTATGATGTCTCATTAGTCTCCTTTTGGCTATGACAGTTTCTCAGACTTTCCTTTTTTTGTCTTTCAGGAGTGTAGTTTAATTTCTCCATTCACATGCAAATCAGAGCACCTCTAATGATCATTCCAAGAATTGCTATCCACTAGACTGTATAACTCATTTTGCTTTCATTTTTAATATGCAGGGTAAAAAAGAAAAGAAATTCTTTTTATATTTAGTTTTTTTTTTATGAGAGCACTTAAGTTTTACTCTCAGCAAATTTCAATTTTACAATACTGTATTATCAACTATAGTCACCATTTTATACATTAGACCACAGACTGAAAGTCTGTACCTCTGAACCAGACTCTAGACTTTTCTTGTTTTTGATGACTTTGATACTTTTGAGTTCTGGCAGGTATTTTGTAGTTGTTCCTCAGTTGAGATTTGTCTAATGTTTTCTTTGTGAGTTGCCTGGGATTGTAAGTTTTTGTGGGGGGAGGACCAAAGAGGAAAATGTGCCGTTCTCATCATTTCATGTCAAGAGAACATGAATTATCACCTGCAATGTAAATCTTGATTGCCGGAACCCGCCAGACGGAGTCAAACAGTCCTGAGTGTGGGAGCGAGGGTTAGGAAAAAAGACAGAGAAGAGAAAAAGATTTAGGGAGGGCATACAGTCAAAGCTGCAGCACCGAGTTTATTTAGCACCGTCCTGATATACCCTAGCAAGCATGCGAAACAGCTCAAAAAATGTTAGTTATGCACAATAACCTTGTTAAGGTTACACAAGGAGCTTAACGCTATCTCGTCATTCTGCATCCCTTTTGTTTAAGGCCAAGGAACAATCAACTTCTCTGTTCCCGTCTCCAGGTGTTCTTTTATGTCAGCAGACTTCTTAGCTTTACTGTGCGAATATCCTGCTTGGCTCTCAAGCTTGAAAACGGCTCCCAACACTTGATCACTTGGCTGAGGTAGCATCTGTCAGGTTTCTCCACTTTAATTTCCCACCCTGTTCCCCCATCCCTCTCCTGCTTCCCATACTATGCTCTTTGGAAAGAAGTCACTATGTACAGCCTAAACTTTAGAAGTGGGGAGTTATGCGCTGTGTCCTTGAGGGCAGAATATCTACAAAAATTACTTGAGTGTCAATTGATTTTTATTTTAAATGAAAATGAAGACTTAAAAAATAAAATTTAAAGAAAATTTTAGGTTTGGCTCTGTAAATATATATTCAAAAATTAGAAAAAATAATTTCCCACAATGTTGTTTATTTTTTTGTTTGTTTTTAAGAGAAACTGAAACTTTTTGTGATAGCACCAAACCTTAGGTTACTTTCAAAGACACATTGTAATATCTGGACAACATTGATTTGAAAAGAAAAAATTTTCAACAATAAATTTATGTATACTGTGAAGGCTGATCCAAATTTTTTCCATATTATTCTGATGAGTATTTAATTATCTAATGAATTATTTAGTATCACATACAAATTTCTAATCAGACAGAGTGAAGAAAAATCTTATGCAAAAAAAATTCTTTTCCTTTTCTCTGACAGAATTGTGTTGTATATCTTCATTACTTCCACTGGGAAGAGATTAACTTTTCACTGTTGATGTATTCTAAATTTTATATAGAACAGAACTCTGAGGTAGAAAAATGATTTTGCTCTTCGATTTGCAGAACTTTCGATATCCATCATAATTCCTGTCATATCCTGTGGCTATTACTTTGACCATTGCAGCCAGAAATCCTGATATAATCATTTCAGTCTTCAGGTAGTTCTTTGAATCAAAACCATTAGGAAACTCTAAATGAGCCCCTCTAGCCACTCTTGCTGGGTTGTGCTCACAGGTGAGTTTCCATCAGTAATTAGATCTTTCATTTTTGGCGTTTGAGCAAGCAGCACTTTTCATATAGGACACTGCAAGTTTTGGAGCTTATTTGTGAAATAAAAGGAAGCAGAAAATGTAGACCTTATTGTGGCGATTAAAACTATTGAATATTGAGCTTTTTTATTTTCTGGAGATGTCATTTATATTTTCATGTGTAGATTTAAACAGAAGACTATCAACTCATTTTCTTATAAAGTAAAACTTTATAAATTCTGTTTTATCTGCTTTATATACTTGCCCTATTCCAAATGGAGAGGTTTTACTATATTATGTTTATCTTGTTTTTGGGTATGCTGTCTATCTGTCTATCTATCTATCTATCTATCTATCTATCTATCTACCTACCTACCTACCTATCTATCATCTATCTATCTCTTTATCTCTTTATCTATCATCTATCTATCTATCTATCTATCATCTATTTATCTATAAAATGTACATATAATGGTGACATAGAATTGAAGGTAATGAGTGTAATTATTGCAGAGAAGATCGAATGAAAGTAAAGTGAGGACATAGCTATAGCTCTTTTAAAGAGTGTAGGTGTTTTGATCCTGGTGTTGAATAAGTATTATATGCTTTGTATTCGGGTACAAGGCTATATATATGTATCTTAGGGAAGATGCATGTTCTTGGTTTCTAGGAGGTATGGAAAAAGAAGTATCAATGGATCAGTGTGAACTTGCTTTGTCAGCTAGAAAAATAACTTTATGAGCATAGTTCTGATTTACTAGGCTTGGGATAGGGATCTTTTATTTTAAACACAGACATTTCTGTTGTAAGTGCTCCAAGAATCACATTTTTATTAGCACTATTTTATGATATATTTTATGATATAAAATCTGGTATCAAAATTTTCTATTTTTTTGAGGCACCCCCAAAATTACCTTTTGAGTAAGATCTGTAATTCACAAGTGATTGAAATTGTACGTTGCCCAATTTTCATAAGAGGATCTTAGATTCTATGCCATTTCTGCCAGCTCTGCCACTTGTTAGAGCACATGATGTCAAGAATTGTGAAGAGTCTGAGATTTTATCCTATTTGCAAGCTAAGAGACTAGCCTGCCATAGTTTTATAGATGCTGGCAGAAGACATGAGACTTTTGGATCAGAGACAAAGAACTTTATTATTCATGGCACAGAAAGCATTATGAGCTTCATGATTATATTGGGTGCCTTTGCCCACTCAGTTCTCTAGAGGAAGCTAATGTTTACTGATCACTAACTGTTTTGGGTGTCAAAAAGATTACTGGGAGTTAGATGTAATTATTTCCTCTTAAGATAGGAGGAAATTGAGACTCAAAGAAAGTAATTACTTGTCATATGTTGCATAATTATTAAATGGTAGTGTTGGAATAAAAACCCAGGACTCATTTTTCTAAAGTGCATGTATTTCCTTTGACATGATATATTAAGGTGGAATTTGAGGATGCTCTATTTTGTTTTGATCATCTACTCCTTTATCTGTCCCCTTTCTTCTGTTTGGGACTCTTTATAATCCCGGAGGCTAATTTTTACCTAATTCTTGTTCTCTGCTTTCAGTTTGTTAAATAGTCTCTTTCAAGTATAAGATGATAATTAATATGATGAAAATGATAGTTAATTCAGAAGAAACTCTTTCTGATTTATATTCATAAGGAGAGACTTGCTGCTTGGATATTGGGGAAAGAGATTGGAAAAGACTAGATAATTGATCCTCCTAGTTTCTAGCGAGAGTCCTGAGTTCTACTGGCAGGACTTTTGAAGAAAGTAGATGACTTTGGGTCTAATAAAGAAAGAAAGAAATTTGTCTCTCATTCTGGAAAGCTGACTACCATGAAGTAGAACTTTACTCTTTTTGATTGCTTTAGAGTTTCTCAACCTTAACACTTTGACATTTGAGCTGGATAATTCTTTGTTGTGGGGGGCTGTCCTGTGCAATGTGTGATGTTTAGCAGCATCCTTGGACTCTACTCATTAGATGTCAGTAGGAGATCTGCAGTTATGATAAAGAAAAATGTCTCCTTGGAGACAAAGTCACCTCTGGCTGAGAACTATTGATTTAAAACTACTATTTTCTTTTAATGAACACTTTTACAAAGTCTACCTTATTTTAAAAATCGTTATGCAGATTGTTCTGTATGAACTGAGAAGAACTAAGCTGTAGATATCTACTTGTGCCCTGTTAATTAGCATGAGTCTACTTTCTTTCTTGGTAGAAACATTTTAAAGGAACTTTCTCTTTGAAAGAGATAAGCCAAAAAGCTGAAAATATTGAGAGGTAGAAAAATCATCCTTTAGTAAAAATTCAGTGGCCAAGAAAAAATCAATAAGTGATTTCTTTTGGGGTTATTCTTCAGTTCCGTTGGATAGTATGCATAAAATTTATAGAGAATATTATTGGCTGAATTTTCACTTAGCAATTTTGTTAAAGTCCAAATACAAATATTAGTTTATTAGTGCCTATTTTAGTATTCAGAATTTTATTCTGAGGCTACTCAGCTCAGACTGTCAACCGTGGTGGGTAGCCTCCTTTAATTAACTTCTATCAGCTTCTGTATTCTTTTACCTTTCTCAGCCAAGTAGTGTGGGGATGGTTCAGAATTGTCTTTGGTCATGTCTTCTAGACATTTATGCTGGAAGAAGCTCAAAAAGAGGACCAACTCTTTGTAACAGTTCAGTAAGTAATCAAATCCAGCAGCTTTCCTCAGAGTTGTGACAGAAGTTTTTAATATTGGAAATTCTCTTTTGTATTAGTGCCTCTTTCCTACAGCTTTGGTTTTAGAAGATTGAATATTTTGCCTCTATTATAGAAGAATTATATGCTCACTGTGAGAAATGTAGAAAACGTGTTATGAAAAAATAATAGTTGTCCGCAACAACATCATTAAGAGGTAGTCACCATTAAAATTTTAAACCATTTTCTAGAATTTTACATTGATGGCATCACAGAATAAAATATAATTTAGTATTCTGCTAGTTAAAACTTTAAAACTTAGCTTCATAGCATAAGATTGTTTCCCTGACATTTATAATCCCTAAACTTAGTTTTTAGAAATCGGTATTGAATTAATCATCACAGAAATCCTTTTGCTCTAGGTAAAGTATTTCAGAAATCCCCTTTGTACAGAATGAAAGTTAAAGCACAGAAGTGAAGTGATTTTCTAGTGTTAATTATTAATACTATGGGAAGAATTTGAATCTTAGATATTTGCATGATTAGATTTGTGTTTCAGAAAGGTCACTTTGGCAGGAATGTAGAGCAATGCCAGGTTGAACAGGGAGATCAGTTAGGAAATTGGTACAATGACACAGGTGGGAAATGATGGCAGCCTAGGAAACTAATTGAATAGGAGAAGGAAGGGAGATTATGGATAAAGAGATATCAAGGGTGTTTACAGGTCTCATTAGCATTTGGTTAATGGTTTATGTGGAAAGTAAGGAAAAGGGAGGAAACCAGACCCTCACAGGTGTTAATGTAGACACTCTTCACCAAGAGAGTGAAAGTAAAACGTGGAATACTTTGGGAGGAAGATGATTAGTTTTATTTTGGATCCAGTGAAATGGAACTGCCCATAGATCATCAAGTGGAAATGCTGGATAGGCTATTGGAGTACTGGCCTGAAGCTGGGTAGAGGAAGAGGAGAGATGGAAGGGGAGGGCGTGTCTGGGTCATTGATACCACAGAAAGGAGGAACTTGCCTAGAGAGAGCATGCAGGGTGAGAGAAGAGAGCCACTGGTGGAGTCCTTCTCTGACTCTCAGAAACTTCTCTTTCTAAGTTGATCTCTTGGTTAATTGTGCTATTGCTCAAGCTCTCCTTTTTTTCCACTGAGATGACTTTTTTGCTAAGTGGAAATGTTTCTTCTGATCTCACTGGACCTCACTGCAGCATTTGACACGGACAGTCACTTTTCTCTGCCTTTCTGAAGTTCCCTCCTCTTTGGTGTAGGACTGTTCCCTTTATCCCCTTGCTTTTGTAAAAGTCCTGTTGTTGTCCTGACCTGTAGATATAGGTAACAATCTCAGACTAATTCCAGCAGATAAACAGATTCTCAGCTTCTTCAGCTGTCTTTTCTTTTGATACTTACTGACCTCTGAGCATCTCCCTGTGTTTTCTTAATCTGATTTCTCTCATCCCCCAAACACCAGCTAAATTGAGGAAATGGGTGGCCATCCCAGGGAGTATGATATTCCTTCAATCTTATACTTAAGTATTTGTTCAACATCTATTTAGTGAAGGGTAGAGTGAAACAACTTTTCTATTAACACAAATTTATTTATATATATATGTGTGTGTATGTGTGTTTGTTTATTTATTTATCAATCATTTGACCTCTCTTTTTCCCCTTTAAATTCCCTTAAAACAAAAATGCACTTGTCCAAGAGCATTCATGAGCAATGTAGAATTTAATAAAATTTTCTTAGGACAGAATAAGGAAGATGTCCACATATTTGGGTATGTAGCATTTCCAGAAATCCCACTGGATTTTCAGTTCTTACCAATCTCTCTTCACTCCACAGCCTTATGTGTTCCTCTCTCTTTCTCCACTGTAACAATTAATGTTTCTGATTTACTTTTCCTGAATCTTCCCCTGTTTTTTCTTTGCCATTCTTTTTATTCAGAAGAGTCTTTTTTTTTTTCTGGCTTCTATCTCCAAGCTTTTATGTCATCATCCACTACTTATATTGTGTCATTAATAGCCATTATAAGAAAAATGAGGATTTTAATTTTTCTCAGGAAAAAAAAATAGATCCTCTTGCTACCCAAATCCCTCCTCCCATGAAGGTCCCAAAAGATTACATATAACACACACTCTTTAACGTTAATAGCTTCGAAATGTATATACTGAGGGTAAGCCATTTACATTTTACTAGCTGAGTATAGGAATTATGTCTCACTTTTCTCAGAGATATTTTAGCCTTTAGAGTTTGTTGTCTTATATAGCTGAGCAGATGGTCTGTTCTTTAACCTGGCTCTCCCCTTCCTTCTAATGGGAAGAGAAAGTGTGGCCATTGCAGGATTGGGGGTGTGGGATTGAAGTGCATTAAAAATGCACACATTTTGCAAATACCTTCTACATAGCTGGCGCTGGGATTGCTTCATTTAACATTGTTTCATTAACAACTACATTGTGAGTTAAGTTTTATTATTCCCATTTTATAGATGAGAAAAGCGAGGATCAGAGAGATTTAATTGCCTTAACTCACAGTGGAGGAGTTGAGGTCACTGTGTCTTGACATGTTCATAGAACACAGGTGCAGGGCTATTTGTTGTTTGTCAGCCTCAAGAAAAGAAAACTACTTTGGTTCTGTCTTTTTGCACTGCTTATTTTAGGCTCCCTTCACAAGGTAGGAGAGCTAAACTTTCCATGCCTAGAAACTAAAGATCCCTCAGTAGAACAGGGGATATTATTTTTCTCTAGGTGAGCAGAATCCAAACCAGCAAAATGCCCATGAACAAAAATATTTTCTTGTTGAATAAGAATAATATCTCCAAATTAAGGTACCCAAGGCAGCACTGGCAAATAACTGTCCCCTACCTTTCTGGTACTTGGAAGTAGGAATGTGTTTCTGGTGATTAAGTAGTATTTCAGAAATCAGGACTGACATGCAAAGAAGTGAACTTTTTGAGATAATGCAGAGGCACCTTATACAGCTCCTAGGTGATGAAATCTCCTCACTCTTGATGGTTAGCCCCCTTGTTTCAGAGGTTTTGTTGTTCAAGTAGTTCAACAATGATGACTCTCTTCACTTCAACCTCAGTTCCTTTAATATTTTTAAAGATACTCTGCTGGGAGATGTAAAGGATGCAGTTTAAATATGACATTTCTCTTAATTATTTAAGGGTTTTGTAATCCAGGGAGAGTTATCATGCAACTTAACTACAACAAGGTAGACTGGAATAAGGAAAGGTCTATCAATATCACAAACATAGTCCATTTGGAAAATAAAGGAAAGAAATATTGATTCTTACTGCAGAAAATTTGGGGTGGAGAAGAAGAAATCTGAGCAAGTCTTTGAAGTATGCATGAGACTTTTTGTGCAGTGCAGAGGAGGGAGAGGGGAATGTTTAGGGCAGACGCAATCACACGATCAAAGGTGAGGGAGTAAGAATTGCATAGTCTGTAACTGTGTAGTTGGAGATGTATTTGATTGGAAGTCTCAGATTATTAAAAGTATAGCGCAAACAAAAGATAATTCTAGAATACAGTAAGAGACAGTTTTCAGAGTTGCATTTTGTAATTTTGACAATCTAAGTATCATTTAATAATTTTTTGTTCCAATGCTCTCAATAATTCTTTAGAAACAGATTTTACAATTTAACATGTGCTTTAAAAAATTTTTTTTCTATGTTTTTTCCTAAAATAATTCATGCCCAGTCTAGGGTGCTATCAGTTCCTTCTCGTCCTATTGAAATATACATAATTCTCCTGCTTCCTTTTTGCCCTCTCATCTGTTTTCCATACAACAGCCTCAGCAGTCATTTAAAAATATAAACAAGAGTATTCTACTATTCTGTTTGAAAACTCGAATGGATTCCTAATACTCTTTTAAAAAGAGTTTACTGAATAGCTAGAAGACTTTAAATAGAAAATAAGCTATTTGTGACAAAGAGTAATGACACGACTGAAAGAACTTTCTTTGGTGGAACACAGAGCAAGGCTTTCTGTCAAGGGTTCAGATGTGTAATATGTGATAACATTAGCTCATCACTGTAGGCAGTACTCCAACGACATGCACACACAACCACACACATACACAATCTTTACAACTATTATGTGAGAGTAATACTATTATCATCTCCATATTATAGATCAGAAAATAGAGAATTTATATTTACCCCCGTCCCCAAAAAACCGCAGTCATCATCTGATTTGGTCCGCAAATACTAGACTGTCGATCTGTGGTGTCTATAACACGTTTTCCACTGGTCATTGTTTCTTGTTTATTACTCTTTTCTAGTAAGTTAAATTTCTGTTTTATTTGTCTATCCACATGAGGATATGTCATTGGTAACTTTCCTAGTCTTTGTCTACATTTTTTTGAATGATAGTTTAAAAGAATATAGAGTCTTAGCCTGAGATATTTTCTCTCAGCACATTGAATTATCATTCCTTTGGATGCTATCTTCTCTTGTCAGAATTCTTGAGAAATTTATTGTCATTCTAATTGCTGTTTTTCCTCTCTACTTGCATTTACTTATTTAAAATTTTTTATTGCATATAAGTGAACAAATCATAAATGCACAGCTTAGTTTATATATATATAAATTCATGCTCATTTAACTATTACCGGATTTCAAAATTCAAAATATTTCCAGCATCCAGAATGTTCCCTCATGACCATTCTTGGTCGATATCCACCCTTTTCCTCCCTTGGCACCAGAGACTCTCCCTTTATATATCATAAGTTCAGGTTTTGAAAAAAAGGTTGTCACTTTATCCAGAATTTGTAGGTGCTTGTAGCTGGAAGGTTTTTAATCCTACTTGACATATAGTCTTAATTAGAAGCCATAGTAAAAGGTTATTCCCTATTGCAGGACCCCAACCCCAGGCCCCAGACTGGTATTGTCTGTGCCTGCTAGGAACAGGGCCTCATAGTAAGAGGTGAGCAGTGGGGGAGCTTCTTCTGTATTTGCAGCCCCTCCCCAGCACTAGCATCACTACCTCAGCTCCACCTCAGATCATCAGGCATTAGATTCTCATAGGAGCACCGGTCCCTGGTGTGAAATTGGTTGGGGACTGCTACCTCATTGCACCTAAAATAAAATTCCAATTCCTTAAACCTGGCTCATTGATATGGAGTTCCAATGATCTTTCCTCCTGTCCCCCCTCCCCCGCACCCACTGCGACCTTGTTATCTCATCTTTGACCTGTCCTTTTTGGGTTTAATTTTAAAACTAAGCTCCATTTCCCCCTTATTTCTCTTTTCTTCATATAAGCAAGGACCCTATTCCATGCTATTCAGCTTTTAAACTATTTCTGCATTTTAATTAAGAGTCCTGAAAATTCCTTCTGTAAATCAGAAGCGTTATCTGCCATTTGCTAAGCAACTGATTTAAGAGACTAGGATATAGCTCCGTGCCAGACCCTTTGACATCTTATATGTTTAAGTTTATATCTCATAGCTTTAAGAAAACTGTATAAAAGCAAAATCACAAATTCCAACAGCATATCGAAGTGACTACATTGAATATAGATATCTTTACTGCTCAGTCTTTCACTGTGGCAAAGCTATTTATAAAAGCAAAGATAGCATGGAAGGCTCTTAATAAATGTCCAGTAAACAGATGAATAATAAATATTATGATATTTCAACCTAGGTGACTAATTTCTCTCCTCTCCCCATTCCAATTTCTCTCATATCTTCCTAGTGAAATCAGTGATTAATTAATTGATTGCTATTCTTAATATTTTTTATACTTTAACTCTATGTTTAGTGCTTGGATAGTTCTATTATAAATAGGGAGAAAGCAGTGGAGTTAGTTAGGAGATGAAGACAAAACTTTAAGATATTGTATTTGTACATGAATATTAATTAGAGAACAAGATCATAGTATTCAACAAATATTTAGGAAGTATCGATTATACAGATAGTCGTCGACGTGTTAGATATTGGCTACTAATCTTTATGAACTTTACATTCTACTGGAGGGAAATAAACATTAAACAAAACAATGGTAAATTATAAGGCATATTATATTATGGTAGGTATTATGGAGTAAAATAAAGGAGGGAAAAAGTATAAGAAGATTAAGGGGTGGAGGCATACAGTTTTAAATAGGGTAGTCTGAGAAAACTACAGTGAGAAGTTGATATTTGAGAGAAGGTGCAAGTGATATGGAATCATGAGTTTATGGTTTATAGACAAATTTAAGATTGAACAGATTATTTGTATTAGTTTCTGAGCTCTAAATTAATTTTAAAGTGAGTAGGTATCACCTTAATAAATATGCTGTCTTGAAACCACTATAAATGCTCTAAAATCAGCCCACATGATACTATACAAGTTTGTTCTCCTAGGCCATTCTCATCCTGTTCTTTCATCTAGTTGAGGAGAATGTCTAGCTGAGCAGGTGGGCTATTAATAAGCTTGAGTCCTATAGTGCCATTGGAATCGTTATCATCTAAGCAGTGTTAGATGTGTCACAAGGTGAGTCACAAAGCCAGATGAGGCAGATGGCACCTGTCTGTCAGTGTGGTTGGACTAGACAGCATCTTATGCATACATATGAAAGAGCAGACAGTGCAGGTGGGTGGGAAGAAACCAACTATCTAGATATTTCCACTGGGAACCCTCTCTCATACTAGAAAACTGGAAGGTTGATCACCTATATTTCTATTTCCATTCTAATGAGGGTTTCCAGAGTTTTATAACCCCAGAAACATGCTTTGTGAGGTAATTTCTCCAAAAAATTTCTCTAAAGAAGAAAGTTTTTCCTCTCTTTGACTGGTTCAGACATGACTTGTTCAGGTGTGACTTTACTATGACCTTCTAAATTTCTACTGAATTATGCTCTTTCTTCCTCTGTACAAGAAAGGACAAGCCTTCCTAATTAGGGAGTTGAGATATAACTCCCTTGAATGTTATACAAAAGTGCTGTTTGTCCTTCAGCAATATGGAATATAATATCTCTTTAAATTTGATCATCTCTGAAGATGGGAATAGGGAAGGGAGTTGATATTCTAAGGAGGTAATTTTAATCATACGTTATTTATTTCTGTTGCATGTATATGATAAATAAATAATTATACATTCCAAATAAGTTACAGGATCCAGTTATTTTCATTGAATTCAAATTGTGTAGCTAGAAGTCAGTTTGTTTTTTCATAAAATGTTGGGAAAGATTAATGTATTTTATTTGATGCTGTCTAAATAGAAACACTTTTCCTAGAAGAAAATACAACTACTATATAATCATTTATGACAAAAATTATAATAAACCATCAAAAAGGATGGGGAAGAAATGAACTTTTGTTGACTACTTCCTGTCTGTTGAGTGCTTCACATATGTGATCATTTATTCAAACTTCCTAAAAGTCACATGAGGAAGACAGTGTCCCCAACTGAAATTTAGGGGAGTTTGAGAAATTTGCCCACAGTAGCTTACCAAGAAAGTGGTGGAGCCTGAATTGCATCCAGGTCTGTTTGACTCCAAACCTCTTCCCACCACGTTATTACTTCTTTCCATGGATGATGATTTCTGACTTTTTATTAATACCATTAGTCATTTGCTTCTATATTTTGTTGTCTTTTTAGCAGATAATAGGTATTTGATGCAATTGATTAAAACAATGTAGTATATAAAGCAGTATTAACTTGCTGTAGTAGTTATCTATTGCTATGTAAATTATTCTCAAACTTAATTACCTCAAAACTTAGCATGTGAAGGCAATAAATAGTTACCTTACACAATTTCTGAGAGCCAGGAAACAGAGAGCAACTTAGTTGAATGATTCTGGCTCAGAATGTCTCATGAGTGCTTTCAAGCCATTAACAGGAGCTGCAGTCATCTGAGGATTTGTCTGGGGCAGGAAAATCTCCTTCCAAGATACTTGTTAACCAAGATCCCAGTCCTTGCCACATGAGCCTTTCCCTAGGGGTACTCATGACATGGCAGCTGGCTTTCCTCAGATTGTGATACAAGAGAGAAAGAGAGTGACCAAGTTGGAAGCTGTGGTGTCTTTATCAATCTGATTTTGGAAGTGATGTACCATCACATCCACTGTATTCTGTTTGTCAATGTGGGAAGAGACTGCACAGACGCAGAAATATCAGTAAGCTATCTTGGAGCCATCGTAGAGGCAAACTACCACATTTTCTACAATTTTAATATTTTTTGGCTGAGAAAAGGAAAAATCTTGCATGAATTGACTTGTTGGCACTGGCTGCCTGCTTCTGTCATGATAATACTTAAAAGTTGTATAATTTGACCATCCTCTCATTGGCTTTGTATCAAGCATGTGCTGAGAAGAAACTTGATCATTAATTTTGTAGAGTTATCCAGGTCTTATACCCTTACACTTTTTAAGGAGAGGGAAGAATGGAGTTTTATGTCCTGTATCTTATTTTTAACCTTAATCTTAACCCTAAACCTTGGTATTATTTGCTTGTAAACTATCTCAATAATGGTTAAAAGAATTTAATAATAACTGACAAAACCCAGGGCAATCTTTCTGTACTAAAGTAACTTTCATATTATTCCTTGACCATGTTAATTTTTGTTTTATTTCCAATTGTCTCAGAGTTGAAGCTGGGAAAAAAGAATTTATAATCTTCCCCAGTGCAAAACACTCTACTATTTAGACTGTATACATTTGGTTGTATACATAAGTTCTCAGAAAATGAATGCTTGAATTGACTTTCTCTGAATTAGAGCTTCATCTTCCCAGGATATCCAGTGCCCAAAAGGTCATCTATGTCACTATGGCGGATACTGTAGCTTCTCCCTTCTTACCTACTCAAGTGCCAGTTTGCAAACCTCAACTCTTCCCCTACTAGGATTGAGCTCCTTTCTTATCCTCAAGGTGACTATTGTCCCTCTAAGACTAAAAAACTTTGTTTAGGGGTTTATTGTCAGCTTTTTAAATACAACAGAATATTTCAAGGTGTGGAAACACTTGTTAAAAATGCAGATTTCTGGACCATCTCCAAACATGCTAAATCAGGATCTCTGGAATTTGGGCCCAAAATATAACTATGGTTTTTAAGTTAAATAACAGATTTATTAAAATACAATTCTTATACCATAAAGTTCACCCCTTTAAAGTATACAGTTCAATGGTTTTCAGTATATTCACTAAGTTGTGTAACTATCATCAGTAGGTAATTTCAGAACATTTTTATTACCTTCAAAAGAAACTATGAACATATTAGTAGTCATGCCTCATACTCATTTCCTCCAAACTCCTGGAAACCACTAATCTACTTTCTGTTTTTATGAATTTGACTATTCCAGATATTTCATATAAATGAAATAACACAACATGTGGCCTTTTGTGACTGGTTTCTTTCACTTCTCATAGTGCTTTCAAGATTCATCCATATCATAATGCAAATCAATATTTCATTCATATTTATTGCTCTATAATAATCCATCATTTGGTATTCTTTATCCATTCATCAGCTGCTGGACATTTGATTTGCTTCTACTTCTGGCTATTGTGACTAATGCTGCTATGAACATTCATGCACAGATTATGTGTGTACATATGTTTTCAATTCTTTTGGGTGTTGTTATGGGCTGATTTGTGTCCCCACCCCCCACCACCCAAATTTGTATGTTGAAGCCTTAACTCCCAATACTTCAGAATGTGACTATTTGTAAATCAGTCTTTTAAAGAAGTGATTAAGTTAAAATGAAGCCACTAAGGAGGGCTCTAATCCAATCAGACTAATATCATTATAAGAAGAAGAGATTAGAATACACCAAGAAATACCAACGGCCTGTATGCACAGAGGGACAACCATGTAAAAGGCAGCAAAGTGGCCATCTGCAAGCCAAGAAGAGATATCTCAGAAGGAGCCAGCCATGCTGACACCTTGATCCTAGATTTTTAGATTCCAGAACTGTGAGAGAATAAATTTTCGTTCTTAAGCCACCTAGTTTGTGGTATTTTGTTATGGGAGCCCTTACAGACTAATACAGGTGTATAGCTAGGAATGGAATTGCTCTGTCATGGTAACTCTATATTTAACATTTTAAGGAACTTCCACACTGTTTTCCAAAGTGGCTGCTGCACCATTTTATAGTCCAATCTCTACATTCTTGTCAACACTTGTTATTGCTTTTTTTTTTTTAAAGTTATCCTAGTGGGTATGCGTGGTATCTCATTGTGATTTTGGTTAGTATTTTTCTAATGATGCAGGCATGATGTTGAGCATTTTTTCATGCACACTTACATTTTAAAAACAAGGTTTGTAAGTAATTTTTATTCATACTAAAGCTTGAGAAAGGTTGTAGATATGTTGTAATTCAGAGTTATTACCCAGATTTAAATCTTCATTATCCACATTAAACTGCCCTTGAAATGCTGAGAGGAGAATCAAGTTCTGGTTTCTCTCCATGACCTTTCTGATCACTAGGCTGCCATTGTTAATGGTGACGAGGCTAAATCCTCAAAGATGCAATACAATTTGTTGTTAGAAATTTCGAGATACAGTTTTAAAAGAGACTTAGGAAATTATGGCAATTTCTACACATTTATATTAGCTTGATTGTTGTTATTTCTCACTTCTGCTATTTTAAATAAGGGTAGGTAGTACAAGGAGGATGTTAAATATTTGCATTTCAGAGCTTAGCTCAACAAAGCTGGTGAAGTTCCAGAAAAGCATGGAAAGGAACTAGTTTGGCGACTTTCAGCAAAATGCGTTATCTTTGTTTTGATACATTTTAGTGATTACTTATAGTTTCTTTGTAAGGTAGCCCTTTGTGTTGGTTCAGAATAATTTAGTTTTTACTTCTATTTTGCATCAATCTAAATAAAATAGAATATTAAAACCTGATACATCTCAGACTGGTTAGATTTCTATTTTTCGTTTTCTTTTTCTATTTGTGGGGAGTCCTCATTTTCCATCTAAAAAGCTGTAAGACCAAGTTCTGCCTTGTTCCCACCTTCTGGCATCCAGGTAAACTGAGTCTCAAGAATCCATGCTACCTCACCTCCTCCAGAGCTAGTCTAAGATTTAGGGGCATGTTGGGTTTGAGATGCTTTGTGAACATCTAAGGAGGGTGCTATCTAACAAGCAGTTGGACACATGGACAACAAATATATTTTACAAATTAGACAATGAAAACAACTATTAGCTCAATATTGCTATTTCAATAGCAAAATAGTTGTAAGCATTATGTCAAAAACATGAATATAAAAGTAATCTTACTGATAATTTGTGCATAATGTCCTAATAATGTCTAAGGAAACTGGTAAAATCAATCCAAATTATAGAATCATCATAATGGTTTGGTCACATGGAAAGACTTTATTAACATTTCAGTGGTCACCATTGATGATCTCTTTTTATTAGACTTATATTTAACAGTAATTAAGTGCCATGATGTGCTGACAGCAAAATAGAATAAGGGCTCAGAAATTATTTCTCCTTGGTGATCTTATAATCTTGCCTTATGCATGTGAATTTTCTTCTTTATTTCTTTAGTATGGACTACAGAACAGTTTACATTATTATTGCTAATAAATTCTGCCTAGATGAGATTAGTTTTATAGATGTAAGATCAATACTACTTCAACACATTTGCAGCTGTATACTGCTCAATACTGCTCATTAATGGCTTTAAAAGAACCAGTGCATTTTGCTAGAAGCAAAGATAATGAGCCATTGATTATCCTTGCACAGCACAATTTAGGGCCTATTTTATTTTTAATGCAACGTTAAATTAATTTGTAAAAGATCAGAAGCATTGCTTTATTTCCAAGCTGTGATTAAACAGTTATTGAACTTTTCATAGAGAACATTAATCAATCCTCATCTTTTCTGATCTCCCAGAGTGCTTTGGAAATAAAGATGAATAGCTTGAGATCACCTGCACTTCTTAGGAGACAGCAAACTCAGAGGAGAAAACATCCTTTATGGGCTCAGATCTATGAGATGGGATGTGTCAGGAAGGGTCCTAGTCCATGACAATTCTTCTCAAGGTCAGATTGTGGATATATTCTAGATCAACATGTGGAGATAGAAATTTTACTAGAGTTTTATGTGAAAGTACTTTGAAGAGTACAAAAGATTTATATGTTTTTGCTTCGGATGGTTGGGTAATTTAACTATGCTCAACCAGCCTTAAATGCTTGAGTAACTTTATGAATAAATATTTAAGATCACTTTTAAAACACTAATGAAAATTCATAGGATTTCCCCTTTTTTTATTTCTTCTTGGCATTCTTCTATTATTGACCAAGGCTGGCTAAATTAGATATGAATTGTACATAAGGACTAACATCATTGTGGCAAAGTGCCCAAGCGACTAGAATAATTTTCAGATTCATTGATTTCAGAAAAAAAGAGACTGATTTATGTTCTTAATAAAGTAATCCATAGTAGAGAATTTGGGAAATATCATAGGGAAATGAGATGAACAGAGTGGAAGATGCTGTTATGTAGATTCGGATGCCTTGATCTTTGATGAGATGGTAATGGAACCCTGATAGGGGTGACAAGAGTGTTCTGTTTGCAAATTGGCAGGATGTAGAGTTTCCTTAATTACATTATGAGGAACAGATCTGGAGTGACTAAGAACTGCAAGCAGACTTCCCTATTAAACAAAGAGTAAGTTCTGAAATGATTGGGGTAAGAAAACTCTCCTGTAGGATTTAGAAGGTCTAAATAGAACTTAGCATCAGAAGGACAGAGTGAATTAGGCAAACAGTTGAGTTAGGAGCTCAGAAAAAGGCAATGGAGATCCAAACGGTTGGTTAAAACCCAGGAATTGAGAATACAGGGATAAGTCACTCTCCAAAGTCTAGCCAGATCGTTAGGGAGAAATAATGAGCTTAGCATTCTAATCCATAGCCATCAGAACTAAATAGCTGTTTAAAGTTAAAATAGATTTGGTGGTGGCGTTCACCCAACAGGTATTTACTACATGTGCTTCTGAAGGGCTGACTTAGATAACAGGGACATAGAGGGAACTTTAGAGACTCAGAGGGAGCTGTGGACAGAGAAATGCCTTCAAATGGTACTAACAGGGAGCCCTGATGAGAGTTTACCAAAGCTGGCCCTGTAAGGAGGTGGAGTGGCAGTCATCTAGAGATGTGATTTGATGGCTGATGGAAGGCTTTATATGCTTCACAATGGCTTCTTGACTGGCCTGCTGTCTCATTTGGTATTCTCAAATTTGTTTTCTTACTTTCTTTTTTTCTTCTTTAAGAGATTATTTGCTGCTTAGATGATTGCCTGTAAAATAAAGATATTTTGCTTAGATAAAAGATCTTAATGGTTTGACACTGACATGTTTTAGTTTATCAGAGACCCAGGCACAGAGAGAATACTACACGGAACAGATTTGCTTTGTGTTGAGTAGGAGGAAGAGAAAGATAAGGGACAGGTACTTAGATTGATATTTGCAGATTGGAGGCCTGGGTTAGGGCAGTGATGGTGCTGGACAGCTGGGGATTGTGATGGCTATTGGTGCTTTGGGGGAGTGGGAAAGATTCAAATAAGGGAAATCAGGGATTTAGTAAAAGTAAAAAGCAACTACTACCTTACAATGTTGCCCAAGACCTATTTTGTATATCAATAATTTGCCAGTTTAAGTAAGATTCATTAATGAAGGAAAAAAAATTCAGGATGTGTGTGTGTGTGTGTGTGTGTGTGTGTGTGTGTGTGTGTGTGTGTTGGTATAGCCCATGGAAAATATATAAATTATGAAATTAAACTGAAATCTATGAATGATAGAGCATAATGAACGGTGAGATGCACTAGCAGAGAGAATAAAGACTTTTCGGGAGGGGATGTTGTGAGTCATATATCTACAGAGTCCTAAAAGAAGGAAAGGCATAATTAGACATAAAAAAGGAGACGAGAGACACTTAAAGAATTCATTTATTAAAAGGATATAATGAAGTGTTCATTAAAGGGTTGAAATGAATGACCTAAGGAGAAATTAATAGAACATTGAGGAAGTATTTAGTAACTATGGATTCAGGATAGAGGGCTATAAATTTAATAAAACATTTGTAGCAGTAAAGGACTTGTATAAAAACACTGAACTTGTTCAATATTGAACACACATCATTGCTATCATTGTTTCTGCACCAAATAGAAGTGTACACTGTTTGAAGGCAGCTGATTATGGAACAATATATACTTGTGTATATAAACAAATCAAGAGTTGATTGGCAACTTTAGAAAATGATTCTCTTCATCATTAATCATACCTTCTTAGAAGCCTTATCTCTTGGAACTGGCAGGATCATAGGGGAAAACTGACGCAAGTTCTTATCAAGGCAGGAAGCACATCTCAAGTAAATTAATTACATATTTTCTTAGTGTTGTTTCATAACACCTCATTGTATACAGCAAGAAATTATTTTTTAATTTATGGATAGGAACCTAAAGTAAGAAATATCCAAAGTCATCTCACACACTATGCCCTGATTTCTAGCCCGGGTCTCTTCTTATCCAGCTCTCTAGTCACTCATCTTCCACGAATATTATCAGATGTCTCCTCTCTCAGAGATATTCCACTTGAGGGTAAGGTTATTGAGACAACTTGACGGTGATGTAGCTTTGGACTCATACAGATCTGAGTTCAAACATTGACTACAAATAATTAAATGTGAGTCTGTTTAATTTTTTTAAAACATGGAGTCGATGTCTATTTCATTGCTTTTTCTTTCAAGGACTAAGAGAGATAATGAAGGTAAGTTGTCTAGGACAGTACCTGGCACATAGTAGATGCTCAAGTAAGCATTAGATGCCTGCTCCACATATGCCTCAGTCGTCCACTTTACCTGTGAATATACAGGCTAATTTCAGCAACTATATGTACTTTCTAAAGATGTAGTTCATTTCTTTTTAATATGTGCCAATCATCTAAACATTTTTGTAGGCTGTAAAGGATTCATAAAATTCTTAATTTTGACATATTTCTAGATATCACTTTGATTCAGAGATTATTGTTTGAACTACTACCGAGATTTACATAGGAATTTGATTTATTTGTCTTGTACCTTAACTGAAATAAACTTGGTATTAGACTTCTGCTTAAGTTAGCTGAATTAATTCTGCTTTAATTCTAGTTCATCTCTGCAGTGGAAAATGACAGGCATTATTGAGCTCTGTTACACATTTAATAAGGAATGTACACTTCTCGTTCTTGTGGGAGCAATTTAATACACTGCAGAGCCTGTCAAAATTCAATTCAAGGTTGAATGACTAATGCATAAAAGTCAATTTCATATCCTATCAGAGATAAAGCCAGTTATTTTTTTTATCGAGTGGATGGGGATGCTATTTGGATCTCATGTTGCAAAGGTTTGAAACTTCAGGCTTTGCAAAGTTACAGGAGATCTGAGTGTGTGAGTGAGTGGAAGACTCAGGTGTTTCAGAAGTGAAGACTGACTAAAGAAGTTAATCAACATAGAGGGTTTGACTTGGTCATTTTGTCCTTTTTGCAGGTACAATTTCCATAGTCTTTGAATGAAAGAGCAAACTCAGTGCAAAGATAAGAATGGGAAGAAAAAGGGAGGTTTTTGAAGGCTCTTATCCTTCCATGAATGCAGCTGTAATCCCACTTTACATATGTGCATATGTGTGTATGTGTGTGCATGTATGTGAGTGTGTGCACATAAGTGTGTATGCAAATGCACAAACATGGGCACGGGTCTTGGCACTGTAAGCAACATCAATTCAACAACTATTTGTTGAGCATTTTCCAGACATTGTTCTGAATGGTGAGGGAACAAGAGTGAAGAAAACATACAAAAATTCCTACCCTATAAGAAATTATATTTTAAGTGGAGGGAGAGACAATAAATAATAAAACTAATACGTATATTATATTGCATGTCAGACATGTTATAAAGAAAAATAAAACAGGCAGAGGAAAAGGAATATTGTGGGAGGTACAATTTTATTAAACAGAATGAACAGGGAAAGCTGAGATAACCCATACTTAATAGTTATTTGGGAGAAGAGAATTTTAAGCAGAGAGAACAGCAATTACAGAGGCCCTGAGGCTAGGCATGCTGTGGAAACACTAAGGTCAGGGGGGTAGGATCAGAGTAAGTGATGGGGAGTAGTCGAAGATGAGATTGGAGAAATAAGAGGTGTCTAGATCTTGTAAGACCTTGCATGTTATTGTAAGGACTTTGTCTTGTACTCTCAGTGAGATGGAAGCTTTTGAGCAGGAGTGACATGATCTGACTTTGTTTTATTGCTCTTGCTGCTGCACTGAGAATAGACTAGAGGAGCAAGGAAGAAGCAGGAAGACCAGTTTGAGAACAGTAGGGCGGTAGGATGGCATTTGTTGATAATGACAATGTTGAGGTGTGGCCATGGGAATGAGTGGCAGAAGTAGGTGGAGGGCAAGATAACTGAAGTAGAGGAAGCCAGGTTATTAGAGGGATCTTCTACGAGTCTGAAGCTAAAAGTTGCCTATTTAGGAGACTGGCTCTGTATGACCTGAGGCTATACTCCTGCTAAAATCTGATGCCTATTGTTATTGTGCCTACAGAAACCATCAAGAGCACTCACTGAAAGGGACTTGAGCAAACTAACTGGCATTTTTCCCTTTGTTGACTTGCAGTTTTTCTTATTAACTGTTTAACCAGATAATACCTAAACAAGAATTAATGCAATGTCTATACATTTATTAGATACTTCCCTCTCCCACTAATATTCCCCATCTCCTGTCTTAAACATTCCACTTATTAAATACATTTCTAATTCTCTTGGCTTGTATTCTTATTTTATTTCTTTTGGTGAGAAATTTGTTGTTTTAATAGAGAAAAGTAAGCACATTTTAAGTCACCCAGACAATTGCGTGTCTTCTTAATTTTTTGCGTTATGCAAAATGTTCTTATATGATAAAATAAGTCAACATTTCTTTCCTCAGTCAGTAAATCAAAACATTTAATTCATTTCTCCTGTATGAAGAGTACAATATAATCTCCAGGAAGGGGGTACAAGGGAAATAGAAGACATGATTTTTTTTCTTCATGAAACTTGAAGAATATTCTGGCATATGCAGAGAAATCAACAGAACAATAATTTTCAAAGCAGTCTACCAAGCAATCACCTAGCCAACTTTGTAGCAGAGGTGTAAACAGAATTCTCCAAGCTTAATCATGGAAGACTTAGAAAGATGGACATTGAGCCAAGTTTTGTAGTAGGTGAGATTTGTAGCAGGTAAGAAGGGAGAGGAAACTCCAAGGGAGGAAATGAAATGAAGGTCATATAAGAAATGGCAAAGTCAGCACATTTAGAATGGAAAGTGAAAGGAAGAGAGGTTTAGAAATTAAACTGGCAAGTCTTTGCTGCGACATTGTTTGGGAATTTGATCTGTGTAGCAAAGGACTCTGGATCAGTGGTATGATATAATGAAAAATGGTGCTGTAGCAGTCTGGGTGTGGACTGAGCAGATGTGATCAAGCACAATGATCTATTTTGAGGAATAGAAAGGTGTGGAATGCAGTGCAATGCTGAGGATGAACATGAGAAGCCTTGGTGTGGAACTGGATGTGTGGCATGGCGGCATATGGTAGCATTAATTGGGAGAGTAGGGAGGTTTGGAGCACATGATGAATGAAGAAAACTGGGATTAAGAGAAGACAAGTTTCAAAAGGCAGACTAAAACCAAAAACCTTGCCCTGTCTTTCTGTTATACCTTATACCAATGATTTACAAATCATATAAATTCTATGCTCACAAATCGTTTAGAAACAAAGTACTTCTCATCACCTTTACCAGCTGGTCCAAGCCATACTCTCTTGTTTGGTTTATATCAATAACCTGTTTGCTTCCCTGTTTTCTCTCCTGCTTGCTCTAATTTATTCTCTCAGCCAAACTCAGGTTTTCTTATCCTGGGCACTATTGACGTTTTGGGACAGATAATTCTTTGTGGGGGGAGTTGTAGGATGCTTGGCTTCTAATGAGTCATTACTCATTAGATGTAGCACACCATCCTTTCCCAAGTTGCATAATCAAAAATATCCTTAGACATTGCCAAACATCACCCGAATGATGGCAGTGGGATAATAATCCACAGTTGAGAACCACTGAGCTAGAGTGATTCTTTAAAAATGTAAGTCATGTCAAGTTGCCTCATGGCTCAAACCTTTCCATTCTTTTCATCTTATCTTGAGAAAAAGCTCAAGTTCCTACAGTGGCTTATAAGGCCTTATCTAGTGTAGGCTCATCTTTTCCAGCCAAGTATCTTTTTCACCTCATCTTTCTGCTTACTTATTCCTTGCTGTTCCCCAAATGTTCTAGGTATACTCTCAAGGAAGAACTTGTCTCCTTGCTATTTGCTTGTCTGAAACATTCTTCTCACACTTTGAATTCACTGAAGATCACCTTCTCAGGGGAGACTTTCTAGACCATTTATTTAAAATTGCACCCTGTCCCCTGCTTTATTTTTTTTACACACTCAACACTATCAAAACTTGTTCTAAATGAACTAATTTTAGGTTTCTTATTTCGCCCATCATTCCACTAGAATGCAAGCTCCCTGAGTCAGGGTTTTTATTGGTTTTAGTAATTTCTAATACCTAGAACACTGTATGCACATAGTTCGTGCTCAGCAAATACCTACTGAACGAATGAATGAATGAATGAAGGTGGATGGATGATGGATGGATTGATAGATGGATGGCAGTGGCAGGCCAAGAAGGGGAAACAAGGTAAGCCATAAGCCTGGTCAACAATGGAACCTCCCCAAACTTTCAGAATCTCAGGTCTTTTCTTATAGTCCCCTGCTATTGCCCTATACTGGAGAATACTTTTTCTGTTGTGGTTATCAAGCAGTGCCAGCCAGCAAACACCCATGCTGGGGTACTTGCCAAACACAACAAATGCTGTTCAGAAACAAAAGAGCCTCTAATAGAGACAACAGCCAATTTTTTTAAACAAACCATTAGTTTGGTGGCAGAAACTGCTTCTGTGATGAATCTACTAATTTCTAGATCATTATTGGACATTAGTTAATTGCCAGACAACTCCACATCCTAGGAAACACTGGGGAAGCCTCTATTACTAAGGAGAGATTGGATATGTCAGCCCTTAATAATTACAGAGATTATATTTCAGAATAAATGAATGAGTGGGCCTTTCATCTTCCTAGTGTTCTGTTGCTACTCCCAGAATTGTTTCTGAGTTCTTGTTTTTAAATAAAAGTGTACATACATGCTGAATATTTAAAGGAACAGAAAAATTTAAAAAATAGAATTAGTTTCTCTACTCAAAGTTTTATGTGTGTGTGTGTGTGTGTGTGTGTGTGTGTGTGTACTCTAGCTATATATATTAACTGTACATATATACTATAGATAGTATATACATATATACTATACATATATACTTTATAGTATATATTTAGTATGTATCTATTATACAGTCAGCCCTCTGTATCTATAGGTTCTTCACCATGGATTCAACCAACAAGGAATGAAAAATATATTTAAAAATGTTATGTTGTTGACATGTACTATATAGTTAGGCCTATGATGGTTACTCAGTATTGAACATGTACAGACATTTTTCTTGTTATTGTTCCCTGAACGATACAGTATAACAACTATTTACATAACATATATATC
Organism: Eidolon dupreanum; assembly: GCA_028627145.1. NCBI lineage: Eukaryota > Metazoa > Chordata > Mammalia > Chiroptera > Pteropodidae > Eidolon > Eidolon dupreanum. Next base: position 64,733,571 of record CM053509.1, read on the forward strand.
ATATTAGTATAATAAGTAATTTAGAGATGATTTAAAGTATTTGGGAGGTTATGCATAGGTTATATGAAGATATTCTGCCATTTTATATAAAGGACTTTAGCGTTCATGGATTTTGGTATCAGCAGAGGGTCCTGGAACCAGTCCCCTAAGAATATAGCATATTTATGTATATTATATTTACATGACTATACAATATTTATACTATAATATACACTATATAGAGGGTAAATATTTATTATATGTAGTATACATATATAGTGTTTTATATACTATAGATGCATTCTATCTCTCTACACACATATGCTGTAAAATGTCACAGACAAGATTTTCCTGTTTCATATCAGATTCCACTTAATACTTTATTTAGGAAATTTTTACAGCAAAAACAGATATACTCATAGTTTGTGTCTAGGTTTTATTTTTTTTAACTATTATGCAGATAGAAAGATGAATGTACCTATAAATAAACTGACATAATTTCGTACATAAGTTTGTGTCCGTAAGGCAGATTCTTAATGGAGAAATTTCTGTGACAGAATGTTTGTGTTTAAAAACACAAAGCGGGTATGTTTATGCTCTGAATCCAAGGACAAGAGCGTGACTGTTAACCTTTCATTTTTGCTAGGCTTTTATACTTTAAAAAATTTTAATCTGTGCCAATCTGAAGGTTAAGAAAATTATGTCTAAATTTTAAAATTCACATTTCTTTAATTCTGAGTGTGGTTGAACGTTTTCCTCCATCTACCACTTAGTCTTGTATTTGCATGTATATAGGAAGGGGGTGTTAAATTGTTATTCAAAATCTTTGCCTTTTTAAAGAGTGTGGTTGACTTTGCTGATAATTATATATCTCTAGATAGGACCTGTTGTGATCTATTCTCTTTATTCATTCCCATATGACTGTGTAATGAAAGGACTATGTTGTATTTATTTAACCATTCTTGTTACTATCCCATAATTTGATAGATGGTTGGCTTTCTCCTTTGTGCAGATGTGAAAAATTGATGAGGAATCAATTATGGAGTAAGCACCTGGAATAACAAAGTTAATTTAAAAAGTGGCAAAATATCAGATATAATGGTAAAGATTTAGGCAAGAAAATTATGAAGGGAATTAAAAAGTTTTAAGGAAGTTTGAAGCTGGTTAACAGGCAATTTGCTAAAAACTCACTGCAGGTAAATAATCATATTTGTATAGTTTCTAATGCTGCATGACACTTTCACTTTAGTTTGTGACATTTATTGCCAAATAATGAGTATTTTTAGTACCCATTATTCACTTGAGATCTGTTGTTATTTTGGCTATTTTTATCCTACCAATGTTGGTATTTTCTTTGTAAAGTTTTGTTAGTTGAGTGTGATTTTTTTTTTTAATATCTAGGAGTCCATTTTTTTTCTCTCTTTTAGAATGGATATTTAATTTTATGAAGTCAAGAGAACGATATAAATTATACAGAAAACAGAAAAATAAATTTATATATTAGAATTTCACTCGATTTTCTGGAGAAATGTTTTTAAAATATGGAGTAATACAGTCCTTGAATTGGATAAACTTAATATTAGGATACTTTTTCAGGTGAAATATCCTTTGAGATTAAGTATATCACACATTTCACATATTAAAATCTCCTTTTCAAGCAATGATAAACTTTAAACATTGAGTATATAATTTAAATGGATACATGTACTTCATTTTTTTCTCTGTCTTAGAAGTTACTTAAAGACTGTTAGGCTTCATGGCCAAGTATTTTAAAATCACACTTGTTCCCATTTTTGTTTGTGGTTTTAAATTGTAAATCTGTGAAGAATGCAAATGAATATAAAGAGGGTGCCTTTACAACCTGTAGTTCTTAAAGAAATATACTGGAGCATCAAAGAAAAATAACATAATGTTGAATTTTTATATAAGATGTTGTAGGAGAAAGTAAACACAGGAATGAGGCAATATAGTAGTTTCCTCTTATTTGCATGGGCTATTTTCCGAGACCCCCACCGGATGCCCAAAACCTCAATAGTACTGAACCCTATATAATCTATGTTTTTTCCTATACATGCATTCCTTTTCACTTAAAGGAAGCACTTTACAGCTTCTCTTTGGCATATCTAAATTGCTGGTATTACTACTCTTGCACTTCGGGGCCATTATTAAGTATAATAAAAGTTACTTGAACACAAGCACTGTGATGCCATCACAGTCGATCTGGTAACTAAATTGGCTACTAAGTGACTAACAGGTGGAAATGCTGGATAAAAGGATGATGCATATTGGGCAAGAAGGAGTGAGATTTCATCATGCTACTCAGAATGGTATGTAATTTAAAACTTATGATTGTTTATTTCTGAAATTTTCTATTTAATATTTTTGGACTGCAGAAAATGAAACCATGGATAGACACTCTATATATAAAAGAAAAATAAATTATTCAGGAAATGGATCATTAGGGGCCATCTTGGAGGCTGGCTCCCCCAGGAAGGTATACAGAGATATTTAATAGAGATTCAAAAATCACTTTTAAATACAATATGACATATAACCATTCCCCAGATTCCTCACACAATTTTCAGTAAATCTAAAGCACTTACTAAAGGTTTGTGGTTAGATTTGCTTTTGAGGCCTGCTTTAAGTGGGCTTGAGATAAAAAGAGAGACTGTCCACTGTTACAAACACATTTTAGTTACATATTTATTTTGATATTTTTGTTTATAAGAAGCAGTGTATCTCTGAATTGTATCTATAAGAACTCCTATAAAAGTGATGGGGGTATCTAAGATTTCTCTTCCTTGTCTTCTTTTGAGTCCAAGATTGCACTCGTTGCATTGCCTAAGATTAAAGCAAGAACACCTAATTCTTTTCTTTTTCCTGGGCAATGACTATCTCAGGGTGGAGAGGCTATCTTTTGTCTATATTTGACCTTCTATACTGGAACCAGAAAATCAGTGTGGAAAAATTCTGTATAAGCCAATTTTTACCATGTTCACAAAACCCTCTTCTCCCACGCAAGAACACTTTTCCTTCCTCCTCAATTTCCTTAACTCCTTGAGGAGGAGAAAAAAGAAATGCAAGGACCCAGGAGAAGAACTAAGAAGAGCAAAAAGGAAATGTCTTGTTCTATAGTCCTCTGGATAAACAGAACTTCTTTTTCCAGTTCTGTTCATCTTCTGTTTCATGGGGAAGAATTAGTTCTGGAGAATAAGCTACTCATAAAAAATATAGTCAAGTAAAGACAAAGGTAGAAGAAACAGGCTCTGAACCATTGTGAAAGATCTGAGGATCTGCCATTATCATTTCAGATTTGGTCAAAGATAATGTGAGTAGCTATTGCCTTTTATAATGCACTTCGTGGCGGAAGGCTCCATGAATATTCTCTATCAAAACTTACTGTGAACCAATGAAATAATAGCATTTTCCTTGGGAACCGTTTTAAAGGATCTATTATTGTAATGACTAGAATATGCTAGGTGCATAGACTATTATCTACTTGGTTTTCTGCTGAGGACAATTATTGCAAAGGTACCAAAGCAGTTTGATTATCACAGGGAGACTTTATTTTCAGCTTTGTCAAGCTGTGTATCGAGTTGCTGTGCCTTCATTTAAACGTTAAGTTCTGAAATTAATTTACAATACGTCCAGGGAAAAGACTTTTTTGTGTAAAGCAAAAAGCTACAAAAAGTTGTAAATTTAGTTCCCTCATAGACTTCAAATTGAATTTAATTTCAATTCAATTAACAGTTTTTGAATGCCTGCAGGGAGCATGGCATTGTAGTAGGTACTAGAATTTGAAATAGGCAGAGGTTCAGAAGGGTTTCAAAGTTAATTTTATGAGTTTGTGTAGAGAAAAATTAGAATTATTTAAACTGAATTCTTTTTGAAGTCTACATATCCTTTGATGAATTCTCAAAATACTGTTCAATTTGACTGGGAACTCCCTGGGAATGGGGGGAGGAGAACAGAAACCATTTTTTTTTTTATTGAGTCTTAAATTTGGAATAAAGAACTTTTTCATATTACTGCAATGAATGGTTTAAATAACAAAAAAATAGTTAAAATAGATTAAACTGAGCAGATGATTGTGTTGCTTTTAGAACGACAGAATTAAATAAGAAGACTCCTGTTAATTATTTCAGATTTAATAAATTAAGAACATTTCCTCTCGTGGCACCAGGAACCAGAAAGGCTTTTGGCGAGAGTGGAGTAAGTTTTATAACTGCTAGAATTCACCAAGTGATATACCAAAATTCAGCAAAGTACGTCTACTTACATGCCTCTAGAGCACTCATTACCTTAAATGTTTTACATACCTGTTGGTCCCTTTCCTGCAAAAATCAAAGACCAGTTTAAAATGAGTTCCTTTCTTAGGATCAAAAAATACACCTTATCTGCAATTGATGAAAGCAATTGTCTGGAGCAGATCCCCAAACACTAAAACACTGTTTCTTTGTCTCTGTTACATTCTCTTTTGTCCTGTTTATCCTGTAAGATCCTTTCAAAAATCTTTTATTTTATTATAGTCAGTATCAGTTATTGAAAACGTCTTTCCTTCCTACTACACTGTAGTGGCACTTTTGTTGTACATTATCAAACTATGTACTTGTGGATCTGTGTCCGGACTCTATTTTGTTTGATTTTTCTGTTTATCCATCCTATACTTACACTCATTTCATAATGTATCAATTACTGTGACTTAATATTAACCCTTGCTATCTGAAAGTCCTCTGACTTAATTTTTCTCCAAAGTTGTTCTAAGTATTCTCGAGCCTTTTTATGTCCATAAAATTTTTAGAATCAGCTTGTCAATACCAACAATGACAACAAAATACTGCTGGGATTTTAACTGAAATGGCATTTAATCTACAGAACAATTTGAAGAGAGCTGAAACTTTACAATATTGAGTTTTCCAATCCACAAAACATGATACATTTTGTCATTTATATAAATAGTTTTAATTTCTCTCATTAATACTTTCTAGGTAGAAGTCTTGTATAACTTACATTAGATTTATTCTTAGTATTTCATAGATTTTCACGCTAGGGTAGAATTTTTTTTTAAATTTTATTTTCCATTTGTTGCTTGGAAATAGAAATACAGTTGTGTGTGTGTGTGTGTGTGTGTGTGTGTGTGTGTGTGTGTATTGACTTTGTTTCTAGAGACTTTCCTAAATTCACTTGTTAACTTTAATATTTTGCCTGTAAACTTTTTTGAATTGCCTGTGTATGAAGCTACGATGTCTGCAAATAATGACATTAACACTTTTTCCCTTCTGATCTTTATACCTTTTATTCCTTTTCCTTGTATTATTGTACTAGCTAGGTTCTCCAGTTCACAACTGATTAGATGAGGTGTTAACAAACATTTCTGTATCATTATTAATTTCAAGGAGAATGATTTAAATATTTTACTGCTTTGTATAATGTTTACTTTAAGGATTTTTGTAGATGAGGGAATGATTTTTGTTATATTTATTTCAAGTATAGTATTTTCACTTTTTTGTAGCTAATCATTTTTTTCGGTTTTTCCTTTAGCCTACTTTCCTTCTAGTTAAGACTAGGTCCTCCCCACATCCTCCAACAGTTTTGTAAAACGATTCTCAATACAATTTTCCACATGGTCAAATCTGTCAGTTTATTAGCTCCTTTTTTTTTCTTTTCCTGAAGACATGTAGAGTGCATTCCTGCTGGGTGCTTTTGGTACTTCCCTTTGCCATTGTTCTGAAAATTCATTTTCCTCTTTTTGGTTTCCAGATGCTGTGTCTGGTTCACTGACATTTCTTCTTAGCTTCCTCCCTCCTTTCCGTGGAAAATAGTTTTAGCAGTCACCTGTAGCACCCAAGCTCACCACACAGCAGGTGCCAGGGCAGGTCTGAGGGAATCTCACTGGAGAGAGCTGAGGCTCGCCTGAGCTGAGGCACCTTAAGACAGAAAATGTGGAGGGGAAAAATAGGAAGAAACAGCTGCTATGCTCCAATTCATGGCAGTTATGGGGCTGTTTTAATTAACACAAAATTTGGTCAATACCACAGTTGAGTATGTGTGTTTTCCATACCATCTTTTAAAACGGCAAAAGCATATTTTAAAAAGGAAATTCGAGTGAAACAGTCAAGGAGTTTCTGAAAAATCACTAAAATTTGTTAAAATTTGAAATGGATTGTCAAAGATCCCGATGACCTTTTTTAAAATAAATAAATAAATAAATAAATAACAAATATTTATCCAGTGTCTTCACTCAACAAATATTTATCCAGTGTCTTCTCTATGACAGGACCAGCGAACAAACTAGAGATAAATCTCTGCTTTCTTGGAGGAAGATAGACAATAAACATTAAGCGTTAAGTTAATTTTATTAAATGAAAGAAAGTGATAAGAAATATAGGAAGGTATAGGCAATTAGGAGTCTTAGGATGCAAATGCAAAGTGCAGTTTAAATAAGGTGGTTCGGGTAGACTGCATTGAGAAGGTGATATGTGAACACAGATTTGAAGAAGGCGAGTGAGTTACATATGGGCATATCTGGGAGAAGAACACTGCAGGCAGAGGGAGTGTCTCTGATGTCTTCAGTAACAGAAGGGGGCCAGTTGGCTGAACCTGATCGGGCAGGGGAGAGTATACAAAGAGATGAGGTCAGAGAGGTGACAATGAGGTTAAACCATGTAGGACCATGCAGGACATTGTAAGTACCTGGGCTTTTACTTTTTTTTTTCTTTCAGTGTTTTAATTTAAAAAAATTTTTTTAAATTAGTTTCAAGTATACAGTACATTGGTTAGACATCTATATAGTTAGTAAAATGATCCCCCAATAGCTCCCTCCCTCCCCTGACCCTCCACCTAGCTCATGTATTAATGTTGATTGCATTCCCTATGCCGTGCTCCCCATCCCTTTGATCATCCATCAGCTACTAATTTGTACTTCTTTAGCCCTTTACCCCATTCTCCCAGCCCCTCAAACCTTCTTCCTCTTTGTCCATCACCAAATTGTCCACTATATTTGTGAGTCTATTTTTGACTAGTTGTTCTTTTAATTCCTTAAATTCTACATATAAGTGAAATCATATAGTGTTTATCTTTCTCTGTTTGACTTAAATACTTTCTAGGTCCATTAAAGCAATATCTTTTTCCATCCCCTTCCTTTTCTTATGTAGGGGTCTTGTTTTCTTATCCTTTCAGCCACTCTATCTTTTGGTTGGAGCACTTAATTCTTTTCCATTTCTGGTACTTATTGATAGGAATGTAGTTGTTACCATTCTTTATTCCTGTTTTTGATACATGTTTTTTCTTCTTAAAGAAGTCCTTCCAACATTTCCTGTAATATTGGCTTAGTGGTGACAAACTCTAAATGATAACTTTGCTGGATAAATTATTCTTGGTTGTATATCCTGGGTCTTCATCCTGTTGAATATGTTTTGCCAAGCCTTTCTGTCCTGGATAGTTTCTTTTGAGAAATCAGCTGCCAATCTTATGGGTGTTCCCTTCTAAGTAATTATTTCTTTTTCTCTTGCTGCTTTTAATATATTTTGTTTGTATTTAAACTTTGGCATTTTAACTATGATGTGTCTTGGTGTGGACCTCTTTGAATCCCTGATTTTTGCAATTCTCTGAGCTTTCATGTCCATTTCCTTCACAAAGTTAGGGAAATTTTCCATCATTATTTCTTCACACAGCTATTCAACATCTTGATTTTCTTTTGTTAGGCCAATCAGATGAATATTTGGAGCCTTAGTAGTGTCCCATATCCTCCTTAAATTATTTTTATAGTCTTGGCATATTTTTTCTTGCCATTCTGATTGAGTGCCCTGATTGGCTTTCCTGTCCTCCAGATAGGGCATTTGATCCTCTTCTTTTTTCACTTTGTTCCTTTGTTTATTCCATTTAATATACTTCTCATCTCAGATAATGTGTTCTTCATTTCAGACTGATTCCCTTTTATAATTTCCATTTCCATTTTTTATCTCTTTGTTGAAGTTCTCTACACTTCCCCAAAGTTCATTGAGCATGTTTATAACTACTGTTTTGAACTCTGCATCTGTTAGATTACTTGACTCCATTATATCTGGATTTCTGTTCTGTTCTGTCATATGGTTTCTGCTTCTTTGTCTTCTCATTTCAGCTGCCTTTCCACGTCTGTTTCCATGCACTAAGCAAAGCTCCTAAGTCTCCCAGTCTTATTAGTGTGGATTTGTGAAGTAGGTGTCCAGTGGCACAGTCCTGAGAGGGGCTCAGCTGCAGGCCAAATTTAGCCCAAACCTCTACTCCTCTGGAGCTACCTGTTAAGATTCAGCAAGCAATCCACAGATGCTGTGCTTATAGTTGCCTCAAAAGACCACATCAGAAACTGAGGCCAGCTGCCTCCACCAGTGTGCATCTCAGCAAGGAGCACCTGACTTGCTGAGGATACGCCTGGATGTGGCTTGGGTGGGGCCTGAATTGGGGGAGGCGGGATTTCAGGGAATCCTTTGGGCGGAGCGACCTTTGTTATCCAGTTTGACTACCTCACAGCTATGGCAGCACTGTGTCCGGCGTACTGCGATGGGGTAGGGCTCAACAAGGAACAATGATCAACACCGGCACCTCCATGCCGAGTGAGTCTTGCCTTGGCCTTCACTATGACATTGTCTCCCTGCAAGTCCCTGGTGCCCCTGAGTGCAGCCGAATGGGCACTGGTGCTCAGAGCGAGCAGATCCATCACTGTGAAAATCCACTCATGGATCTGGCCCCTTTAAGAGGCATCTGCCACTGCCGCTGCCACAGCCTCCGTCTCACTCAGCTACTGGGGACTGGGCAGTCCTGCATCCTCACCCTGTCCTACTTTCTGCTGTTGCAGGGTGCTTTCTTGAATTTCTCCCTAGTCATATGGCTTGTTCCTCTAGATCACAGGTGATTTTTCCTTGCTGCTGCTCCTTGTTTCCATCACAGCTTTGATTTGGTTGCCAGAGGGATGAACCTCTATCATCTACGCCATTTTTTTCTCTCTCTAATTTTTTTTTAATTAATGGAAATGCAGGTAATTTCCAGAATGTTCTTTTGATTTCTCTTTGCTTTTATAGCCACTGTCCTGACCACTCTCATGTGTAGTATTTGAAGTTGCTCTCTGTGGACAACTCCGACTCCATTTCCATAGCAGTGATATTTGTCCCCCTCTGCAAGAATATGGACCAAAGTATATTCTGTGGTCTTAAAGAATTACCTATAAAATTATTCATTCATTCAATATGTTTAGTGCCTTTATCAATAATAAAGGTCATAGTGGTGATAGTGACAGTAATAACAAACATCTAAGACTATGCAATTAACTCATTTAAAATCAAAACAACTCTTTTTTTTTTTTCCTTTTTCAGACGGAGAAATTTAGGTGAAAGGAGATTAATAACTTCCCAAAGTCACACACTTAACAATTGGTAGTACTGGGATTTGAACTGAAGTCAGCTGACTTCAGAATATCTGTTCATCCTCCATATTACACTCAACAGTGGGCTTTCACTCTTGAGTAAAATAGGGGCCTTTGGCAGATTTGGGACATAAGAGTAATGTGATCTGGTTTGTGTTTTGAAAGAATCACTTTGGGTGTCTTGTTAAGAGACTGTAGAGACCAAGGGCAAAGGTAGGGAGGTCAGGTAAGAAGCTACTGAAGCAGTTCTAGTTGGTGAGTCCATTCAAAATGGAAGCAGTGAGGGTGGTGAGAAGTGGCTGGGTGACACACCTCAAAATGTAGTGGCTTAAAATTATTTATTATTTATTGCAATTCTGTGAGTTGGCCAGATGGTTCTTATGATGTTTTCTTCTGGACTCACTCATGTGGCTGTATTTGCTGGAAGGTTGACTGGATCAAAAATCCAAGATGGGCTTCCTCACATGCCAGGGATCCTTTGTTTTCCTCCACTCAGCTTCTCTTCCTGGGTGCTGGCTTCAGGACACTATTCCAAGAGAGGGAACGTGGAGGCTGCAAAAACCTACCTTAAAGTCACAGAATATCATTTTTACTACATTCTGGTTTTCAAAATAAGTCATAAGCACAGTCCAGATATAACTGGAGGGGAAATTGACTCCATCTTTTGGTGGCTGGAGCAGCTAAGTCACATTGCAAAGAGACCTGTATAGCAGGACAAAAGGAATTCGTATTCATATTTTCAATCCACCAAAAAGCTGTTGGTATTTTCAGAGTATAGGTTGGATATGAGATGTGAGTGAAAGAAAAGCATCATGGATGACTCAGATTTTCTATTTGAGCAACAGGCAAAAGGAGTGGCTACAAATGAGATGGGGAAGACTGAGGGTTGGGCAGGGGAACTGAAGGATAGGCTTGGTGCATCAGCACTTCATATGCAGCTTGCTATTAAGTCACAGGCCCTCTGATGCAAGGTCTCCTGACCCAGACCAGGACTAGTCTTCAAGATGGGGAGTCTGAGCAAGCAGAGAATGGCAAGTAAGTAGAGCTGGCTCAGGTGGAAGAGGGCAAGAGAAGTCCTCTTCATTCTAGAAAGTGAATTCATATGTAGAGATGGTTTTCTGGGTATAGATAGAAAGAAGTAAACGCCGTAAGCAGATTCCAGAATGAAGGTTTGTAAGAAAACCCAGGGGAACAGTGCTGCAGAAAGTGAGAGAACAGCCTTGACAAAGAACAGAGAAGTTCTTAAATAACTATTGTGGATCTAGAGTTTTTAACAAAAAGATACAGATGGGAGCATGAAAGTTTGATATTCCCCATTGCCAGGATAGAGAAGAACCTATGGCCGTGCCACCTCTGTCTCTTGTCAATGTGGAATATGACTCACAATTTAAAGTCAACTTCTTTTTCTTATTTTGATGGGTAGAAATCTAATAGGGGAACATCTGAACCTCCTCTAAGTATAACAAGACTGTGAATTATACCCACAGAAGAGAATTTGGGGAGGAGTGCACTACATGCTGTATAAATCTTCACTAGCAAGCCTCTGTATGTGAGCATGTGTGTATGCTGTGACTGGGTGTATTTGTACATAGGTATATATATGTGGGTATTGGCAACTGCTATGATTGACCTTTCTTTAGGTCAAGGACTCAGATGGTAAGAGCGAGAAGCAGGTCGCTCCTCAGGTTGGTTGGTGCACATTCTTGACTATGTTTTATAAATATGCTGAAAAGATGGAATATATTCTCCTCTAGCAGGTCTGACAGTCTACCCAAGGGTAGGAGGATGGATTCTATGACCTTTGAAAGTCAATTTTCATCCCAAGACTTCACATTCCAATTATGTCTGATAGACTATTTAAATAAATGATGGTCTTTCTATTAGGAAAGAGAATTGACTGGAATTCATTTTATTTGAGCTGCAAAAATTTGAAAATAGGTCAACTCTTAATTATCCAGAGTAATAGGGAACATCTTGGATGGATTATCCTAAACCACAGGTAATTAACAAAATGTGCAAATTAGGCACTGATTCATAGCATTCGTTAAAATTTACATTTAAACTACTACTTAAGCAGCATACATTTGTAGAGAGGAAATCAACACAGTAAAAATAATTTTAAGATGGATACAGCCATTTTAAAGAAAATGTAGACTTGAAAATATTGCTGACAGGCTGAACAATCTAAAATATTTTGTACTCTAAAATTTAAAACATTTAGCTAGAGCTCCATTGGACATTTGGCAGGTTTTATTTTCCCATTTTTGTAAAAGCAAGGGAGAGCTCAACAGAGGTGTTCCCCCCACTGAAAACTCCGCCTAGTGGCCTGGTGCTATGGAACCCTGCTCTCTGTGTTGGTGCTCAGGCTTGAGGGCCCACCTCTCTCTCTTCACTCATGTCCATGAATGCACAAATAGCAGCAGAAAGTCTAGGACAAGTGGGGAAGTGAGAAAGAGAAACTAGAGACATGAATAATAACAAGACAATCCTTAACTGATTATGAAAATCAAAATTTTAGTGCTAGTCCTATCTTATCCTCAATTTTTCAAAGAAGCACTTGGTCTGGAAAGAGCTGTTATTTTGCCAAGATATTGTTAAATTTGTTAAATTACTTTTTATTATTCTAAAATTATTTGCTGAAATTATCTGTGATATTGGTGCTTTTATTTTTACTGATGACAATTTATTAAAAGCTTTAGTGTGCCCAACACTATACTGGGCATTTTGTTAATGCTATCTCCCACTTACTTCTTATGACACCCTTATGCAGTGAGAATTATGCTTATTTTACAGATGATACTCAGAGAAGTTCATGACAGCACATGGTAGAGGTGGGGTTTAAACCCAGGCTTGTCTGTCTGATGTCAATGCTCATGCTCTTTCTACCAGGCTAGAATTTTTCAAAGCATGCTCCCCTGTCTAGATCAGTTTTGCCACCCTGGACGTCCTGTCTCAAACCTCCAATCAGCAGAATGTGCATCTCCTGGGAACTTGTTGGAAATCTAAATTCTCAGATCTTACCTTAGATTTACTGAATGAGAAACTCAGAGATTGTGGCCCAGCAATCTGCGTTTTCACAGATTGAATTACTTTTCTATGAATTTACTTCACTATGAATTACTTTTCACAGGTAGTTCTAACACACACTCATATTTGAGAACCACTGTACTATGCAATGCTTCTTTAAAAAGATCTATATCATTTTTAACTAGAGAAGTGGAATTAACTGCAACTGCTCTTATATGAGGAGAGAAGTCAATGGCCTAATTTAATGGAGCTTCTCACTTGGACTTTCTGTTGCCAATTTCTTCCACTCTCAGTTTTCTTACTTGAAGCTCCCAGGAAAAACTTCCTCAAAATCATTTCCAGAGAGTATCGCATAGTCTAAATCAGTAGTCTCTAAAGCGAACTGTGTGCAACCTGGGGGGTTAGCAAGACCATTTATTGGGCCGCTGAAAGAAAATATTAGGATTTCTGTTTATATTAATTCTTACCTAAAAATAAGAACAAGACAAACTTTACTAATACTTTATATGTGTTGAAAATAATCCATAAATTTATATATGAACAATCATACATTGCTGCAGGTATAGGGCTCCCCTTGGATCTTGGCGCACACACTCTTGTTCCACTTTTGTACTCTAATTGTTGTGTGGCAACCATATGTGCACAAGTATAACCTGTCAACCTCATGCTTTAGCTGCTCTATCTTCTCTCAGCTATTATTCTGAGTCTTCTCTATCTCTGTTCAGCCATTCTCAAGCATGCACAAATCTGGACATATAAGAAACTTGACTCAATGTGACCAGGAGCCAGTGGATATATACTTGCCTTTCCCATGTCCCAGATGGACCACTCTGAGGTGCATTCTGCATGGCTCCTCACAGTGTACTTAGCATGACTGACCTCAATGACCTTTGATAATAACCAGGCCAGTTTATGCACCTTTGGATTGGCCTTTGACCCTTTCTTCTTTTCCCTTTTCCAGTTCCCACTCTGTTCTTTTTGATGAGATCATGTCCCTACATAGAAGCTATTGTCTTAGACTCTTTTGGGAGAAGAACCCAGGCTAAGTAGGGTGTGTGCTAAAACATCTTTATGAAAGGATATAAGATAAGCATTTTGGAGCTCACTGATCTAAAGCATTAACTACCAACTTTTTTTTTTTTAAAGAAATGAACATATCATGTGATATTCTAATACTTGTATATGTGCTACGCCCTTATGAATGTGATGTGTACCACTTTCATGAGCATATTACCTGTAACTATGCCTTCTTCTCCCACTCAAGGAAGCATATTAGATGCAAATCAAGAGTACAGTTATTATAGTGATATTCTTAAATTGACTCCAATTTATAATATAGCTAATCAAGTATAGGCTTTAGTACTCTATCATGAAGACCAAATTTCTTTTAACATCCCAGTAACTGATGGTAATGCACAGATGTGCTGTGGTTTTTTGATTGAAATCTGTCTAAAAAGATCTGAACAAGTCTTAAAGCAAACAGATACAGGTTTAGAGTCTGGAACTTGATGTTAACAATTATTTTTCATATTTAAACAACTTAAGTAATTTATTTGTAAATTGCTACATCTTTGTGACAGAGAATAAAATAAGAACTTTTTCTCATTTTTTTTTCTTGCTCAAAAATAGCTCAGGGATGTTATGCAAAGGATACCTCACCTCCCACAAAACTCATAACCTCAGTCTAATCATGAGAAAACATCAGACAACTGAAATGGAGAGACATTTTACAAAATACCTGTCCAGTACTCTTTAAAGTTGTTAAGATCCTGAAAAGCAATGAAAGATTGAGAAATTGTCTTAGTCTAAAGGAGACTAAAAAGACATAATAGCTAAATCTTCTGTGATATTCTAGATTGAGTCCTGGAACAGACAAAAATCATTAGTGGAAAGATTGGTGAAATAGGAATAAAATCTGTAGTTTTGTTAATAGCACTGTGCCAATATTGATTCCTTGATTTTTGCAAATGTACTATGATTTTGTAAGATGTTAACAATAGAGGAGACTGGATGAATGCTATATGAGCATACTCTGTACTATCTTTGTAGCTTTTCTGTAAATCTATAATTACTTAAAAGTTTATTTGAAATAAATAAAGAAGTAAAGCAACTCAAGTAGTTATATGCTCTGTTTCATTTGGGCAGAATATTGACTGTAGATTGCAATGAGGAAGTCGTTAAGAAAGTATGAGGTCTGCAACAGGTATGTATAGAGAAATGATGTCTACATAGGCAAATGGAAGCATTCAACTGATATTTATCAACACTATAAAGAGTCTATTTGCACCATGAAGACCCAAAGCCTCTTTTTGTCCCTCATTTAGAAACTTTTTGGTACAGAATTACCTAGATGCCATTTGACATAGCCAAAAACAAACAAAAACAAAACAAAAACAAAACAAAAAAACCCAAAAACTAAACCAAAAAAACCCCAAAACCAAAGCCACTAGCTCTTTTTCTTCAGAGGATTAAGTGGTGGCTCTTTGTCTTTCGTGATTATTTTTCCATTAGCAACTCTCAGTAAATACTTTTGCCCTTGCCCATAAGATGCCAAGCACTTAAGAGATGAAGCTCCAGCTCTAAAGGTAGAAGCCCTATTTCTGAACCAAGCATTTAATGAGTAAGAATTCCACAAAGCTGCAAAATCTGCCCTTGAGAACCCCTGACAACTAAATATTTCATGGCTTCAACTGATAATCATTCTGTCAGTTAAGCATTTTGCATTTTTAAAACAGCTGGATATATTTTTTCTTTGTGAATTTCTGGGAAGAGAGTTTGATGCAGAAACTTTTAAAAAGATGGGTTGCCACATACTAGGAGGTATCAACGATCACCAAGCTGTCGTACAGTAACTACCTGTTCTGCCTGAATTGAAGGGTATGTCTCATATGAATCACTGGGTCTGTGATGAACTCTGCCAGCTGTTAATTTTGAACTCATTTCTATATTAAACCCAAATATGTGCTTAAAAATCTTTTTAGGTCATAGTTAATAATCACAAAAAGCACCATTTCTGAATCATAAAATTAGATATAATTGGAGATTAAACTTGGTTCAGATGAAATGTATTTTCCACATTAATCCTTCTTTTAGAAGCCTGGCTGTGATAAATGCTAAGGGAGTCTATTCCAGTTCACAGCAGTAAGAGTGCAGAAGTGCCAGGTTGTGTAATGTGATCATTATGTTATATGACTAGATACGTGTAAACAGATCCATCAAAATCTGTCTGTTCTTAGATAAGTGACAAAACTAGATCAAGAGATCTGAAGCCTATCCCAGATGATTTTCTTTTCCTTTCTCCATCACAAACTTGATATTGAAGTTTAAATGGAACTTGATTATGGACAATTTTTTTAAAATGGTATTATGGGGAGAAGGAGATCTTTTAAGTTTGAATTGAGATTTCTTTCAGACAGAACCAAAACCGAACTAGAAAATAACATATAACTGTGCCTATTATAACTTGAATTTTTAACATGTGGTGGACCCTTATAATTCACATATTGAAATTTGTGATTTTGAGTCCTGGAAAGCAGGAGCGGATCTGCTATGATGTGCATATAATGACAATGGGAACCCAGAATTGCACAGCACAACCCACCACGCTGAGGCCTGTATCTCTCTTATTTTATCGTTGTGCTGAGGAACAAATTAGAGCCATGGGTGCAATGATGTGTAGACTCCTTTAGCTAGTGAATATGCCTCACTGACCACCCAGCAAACACATCTCAAATGGCATGTTATATATGTAGACACACTCAGAGTGATTGTAAAAGTAGATTTAAAAAGAAACCCAATTGCTTGTACTGGTGGTGGAAGAAAAGAGAAAGTTAATAAGTTAGAGGGAAAAAATGGTAAAAATGAATCTGGCAGGTTGTGAAGATCTTAGGTTTTATCCTTAACAAATGTCAAGGACTTACTTTTCAGAACATAATATGGTAACATATAATTTCCTTTATTATCAGTCAATAAGTTAGCATATATTGAACTACTCATTTTGATTTTAACATAGTTCTAGATGCCAAGGATCAAGGGAAAGAATGACCAGAGATAGCATCAGTCGTCAAGGTCTTCAAACCTTCCTGGGAAGACAGAAGTAATCTAGAGGAGACAGTTCAAGAATAACAACTGTGTTGTTATAAGAGGCTGGCCAGGAAACAAAAGAGCACCAATTTAGGAGTCAGAAGAGGTGAATTCCAGTTCCAGCCCTTGACAATAACCCCTCTTTATTGTTTTCCAGCAGCTAAAGGGCCCCAGAAACCCGAGCCCTAGTCTTAACCCAAGACTCTCACACATCAGGCGACTACAATTTATTGCCCAGACTGGGACACTTCTAAGAGTGAAAGGGGGCTTCACAAATAATTTTTCTAGGACAACTGGATACATCAGGATTATCCTGGGCAAACTAGGAGGTGAAGTCATTGTAACTCCTGTACTTGTAGGCTTCTGTCCGATCCTCTCCACAGCTCTTTCTGGTGAAAAGCTTTCCTCCTCATTGCATATGTGTGCATGCATATGTGTGCATTCCTCTCTTACATATAAGAAAAGTAGCTCATGTTACTTGAGAATTTTGGAAATTATGTCCTCATTTGGTATTTTAGCCCATTAATGGGAAAATTTAGACTGTAAGGAAGAAAACCCAGCAACCCAAGGGAGATATTTTGATCCAGGCAGGATCTTCCAGTCACTCTCAATTTTCCCTGCTTAAGCAGTGTCCGAATGGCCCTTTTAAAATAATCACTGATATAAGTACTAATAAAATGAATTCAAATAACTTGCTTTGTGTATTTTAAGCTGATAACAGAATAACTCCATCAGCAAATACTTATGTGCTTACTCTGCACAGTGGGTTATGCTATGGGCACAACATGAACATAGCTTATGAATGAGCAATGAAGATATAAACCTTATTTTTTTAAAATAAGTAACATGGAGTAGCATATGCTAAATGTTTGTTAGAGAAAGCAAGAACCACAGGACCTAGAAAAGGAAAGATAATTTGAATTTTATGTGGACCAGGAAGGTGGACAAGGCATATACTGAGTGTGTAGTGGGTACATGTGTGTTGTGGTAGAGTGGGGAGGACTACCAGTTTGTTTATTTGCAGTTAATACATGAGGATCTGAAAAATTCTGTTCCCTAAATTTGGCTTGCAAATTCTATAAAATTTGAATTATATTTTCCCCTCGGAAATTAATTTATATCACTTCAAAATGTGAATGTTCAATCTGCAAAGACAGATTTGATTAATATTCCATGCACTCCACGTGTGTGTCACCCATTATTGAGGTAAGAGCACTCTAAGACAGTTGGGTAGAAATGCCTTTGTCTAAATAGTGCTTCGGCATAACGCTGTGACTTTGATGATGTGCTTTATATTAAAGTAGATTTGTAGAGAGGCTTTGCATGTGAATGTGTTGTATAGTAAATTCACAGCCAACTGCAGATTTATGAGCATCATTATCCTGTTGTACAGATAGCGCCTCTATTGAATTTAATGAGCTGAAATAGGTGAACAGTTCATTCTAATCTGCTGGTGCCTGAGACTCCTGTAGTCCCTGCAATCATTGAACATATGTCCTTCTCTTGTTTTAAAAACCAAGGGTGCCTTTCTGATAAACAAGTTTCTCTTGAGGGTAACAATACAGGAACTGATTTTGAAGACGTTCCTTCAGCGCATTGATTGAATGCTAACCTGAGGCAGATACCTGTTGCAAAGCTGAGAGGTGATTTGTCAAATCCAAGATCCATGGCAGATTTGCTTTAATTGATTCTTGTTCCTTTGCATGAGTTTATTACCTAGAGAATGCCTTAGGTTCTCTCACCCATATGCTTCCTTCACTATTAAGAACAAACATCAGAAAGAAAACTCTCTCCTGTGGTCCTTTATGTGATAATTTTGAACTGATTCTACCATGTTTATCATAATTAGATAAAATGTTCATAAAAGACATGTCTATAAAACCTAACCTGAAGTTCCTGCCATATAATTGGAGATTATAAACCACTAATAAATGAATTCAGGTAAAGAAGCATAGAAAATAGAACTTTTAAGTCCTCTAATGGAAGATTTGAAATCCCACAGGGCTGCATTTATACATGGAAAGAACATTGGTGAAGTGAAACAATTAGTATATTTCCATGGAGTTGTTCCCGGCATTTTGAATGGGACATTGTGTGTGTGTGTGTGTGTGTGTGTGTGTGTGTGTGTGTATACATGCAGACACAAGTCTGTCTAGCTGATTGCAGGACTTATAGAATCATTGGACTCCATATTCTAGATGCCAGGAGCACACCCCAGTTATCGGAACTACCAAAGCCATCCCAACACAATTATCCAAGCAACTCCTAAGGAGTTGTAGATGATAAAAGAATAAACGCTACTTAGATAAGTAATTGCCAACTTGAAATGTTCATGTTCTCAAAGGTGACTTTGATGGCTTAAAAGGTAGAACATGCTTTTCTATATAATGAAGGATATAAACGATGACTATGTCCCTAGGCTGCTAACATCCTTGACACCTTTCTATAACTCCTACTCCAAGTTCTTAGACTGAAGCATTTAAATCTTTTCCCCTTTTCTCAAATTAGATTCTTCTTAAAGTCTCTTTGATCAAGGAGACTTTAAGGAGTTATATATTTCAGGAGTCTACTGACTAGGATCAGATTTTGGCCTAGTCAGAACTGCTTTCTAGCTCTTACCTTACCTTCAGTGACCTAGTTCCTATGTTGCACTCCACTTACTGATATGATCTCCATCTGGCCCTCAGATGCTTTCCATTCTGCCTTACTTCTCTATCTGCTGCTACTGCCAGACTCCTGAATGTTCATTCCCATTGGCCCCTGGGGTGATTTGTTTGCGGCTTATTGGGGAGCCTTTTCATTATCTACCACTGGCACATCTGGTTACCCCTTACTTCTAGGCTAAAGATCCCATGTCTGTCTGCTTATTGCTATTTCTTCCTGAATATTGGTTTTAGATGCTTCCTCAGTTACTTCCATTGCTCCAGCAGGTCTCTGGCCTATGCTAGGGTGGGCTTGCCTGAGTACCCAGGTCAACTGTTATCTCACTCTACTGTGAACATGATGTAGCTGGAATCAGGAACCTGGATGTGAGAAGCAAAGAAGCAAAGCTGTTGCAATATAGTAATTAAACAAGACTAAAAAACAAATTGAATAAGAAATAGTTGCTTAATCTTTAAAGCTGGTACTTAAAGTAAAGTAGTCTTAATTAGAGGAAAAGAAGAGATACATGGAAATTATTTTGAAAATCTGAATTATCTGTGCCTTTGAGGCAAGGTCTTCAGAAACTGATGGCAATGGCTATTATGGTTAATTTCCCTTCAGAACTTACGGATTTATTCTTCCTTGATATGGAAATATCATTAGTGCTACACTTAGGCTGATCAACCATAATTAGGATAATTTTTTGCCTCACAAATGAAATGAAAAGAGAAGTTTTCCCCCTAGAATAATTGGACAAAAAAATGAATAGTGAGTGAAATGAAGGAAAGCATTAAAAATAAATGTGTACAAGTGAATAGGCAAAACTGTTAAGATCTTGATAGGGAGATGAGAATAGCAGATAATGCACCTAAATACTCTTATTGTTATTTTGGGGGAGGAAATGTTTTGATTTATTCACTTAATGTATGCTCATATTGCAGAAATCAGGAGGCAAAAAGTAAATAACAGAAAGTGAGTCTCCCTTACATCTTTTTCCTCCCACCAGCCCAGCTGCCTTGCCTAGAAACAAATGTTGTAGGTTTCTCGTGTATCTTTCCAGAGACATTCTACTCATATTACTGGCATTTGTAAGTATGCATGCATTAATACACACATATACATATATAACATGTGAATTAAATATTTGGATGACTTTGTGTTCAACTGGTGTCGAAATCTTTAAGGATCAAGGGCTCTTGTCTTTGTGCACAGCTGGGGCCTCTTAGCTGTTTGGCATCTCTGTGGGGTCCCAGGGCAGAAACCAGGTGATTTGCTGATGGGTCCTGTACTGGCATCTGTAGATGTTTCCTCAGAGAGAAACCCTCTGGTCTCCTGTGTTGTGGGATTGCAAGTCTGGAGAAGGGTTTTGGGTTCATACTATTCATTATGCAAATGGTTTTCAGCCTAATGCCTCATCTCTTCCCTCCACTGTGCTTGGTTTTCCCAAATTTTGAGCATTCCTGATTTGATTTTTCTAGAACATAAAAAAATATTTTCTTATTTTAATGGGAGAGATATTGTCACCTGGCCATATAGGGTGAGGGAGGAGAACTGGGGGGTCTAAGTCTACCTGATAGAGATTTTCAGTTGATCCCATTCCTCACTACACCTTTGGAGGTATCTGCTGCTTCCAATTTGAGTCTACCCTAAGTTCTGTGGTAAGAATGGCATATTAATTTCCTGTTGCTGCTGTAACAGATTATCACAAACCAGTTGGCTTTAAATGATGCAAATGTATATCTTATAGTTCTGGAGGTCAGAAGTCCAAAATGAGTCTTAACGGGGCTTAAATCAAGGTATTGGCAGAGCTGTGACTCCAGGAGAGAATATGTTTTGCTTTTTCCAGCTTCTAGAGACTACTTGTATTTCTTGACTTCTGGCCTCACCTCACTCCAACCTCTGCTTCCATTGTCGTATCTCATTCTCCAACTGCCTATCTTGCCTCCCCCTCTTTCTAAGGACTCTTGTGATTCCATTGGGCCCACCTGATAACCCACGATACTGTCTCCATTTCAAGATCCTTAACTTAATTATACTTGCAAAATTACCTTTACCATGTAGGGTAACACATTACAGTTCTGGGGATTAGGACATGGATATTTTGGGTTTATCACGTTATTGAGTTTGCCACAGTCAGCTTGTTTCTTATTGATTTTCTCTTCTGCAGCCAATTTGGTTGCCGTTTTGCTACTCTGCAGTCAGTTACCACTCATATATCTGCTTTTTATCTTCTGCATTATTGTTGACATATCTTATCCGCTGTTGCCTCCTCTCCCATTGTCCTTTTTTATGGGGTTATATGTTTTTACAGTCTCCTACTGTCATTTTTAAAGGCATGTCAAACTTCTATTTTTAACTAAGATTCCTCATTTACTTTACAGATAAGAAATCTCAGATACAGAGAAATTATATCACTTACCCAAAGATAATTAGTGGCAGAAATTAACCTTTGTTTAAGAACAGAAACAGTTCTAGTTATATAAAGAAAATGGAATTTCAAAGTTGAAATAGCACACTGGAAAGAAACCACATTAGTTCCTATTGACAGATTTAAGATTTAGGTTCCTAATCAGGACTTTTTCAGAGCTGGCTTTTTGGTTATCATTTCAAAGATATGAATGTTGCCCATGTCTCACAGGACTATTGTGAGAGTTAATGATAAAAGTTTCTGTGAAAGAATTAGAGTGCTTCTATTTAATACAAGCAAGCACATTGTTATTTAGTGAATGCTAGCAATATTCTCTCAATGTTCACTTGTAAAATGTGAGTTATATATGGGCAACAAGTACTTTGGAATTCAATTTTATTAATTACTGGGACGTTATTCAGAGGAATGTGGTCTACATTTTCAAGTCCCAAATTGACCAAATTCTCTGTTTCATAATTCAATATACAAACTAAACTTTCACTTGAGAGAAAGTAAGATATAAAGGAAGAAAAACAATAATAAAGTATTTCTAAGCATCTTTTCACTTTGGTGTGTTCTAAAATAGAGTTTCTAGGCAGATGACACAACTATACTTGGTAAGGGTATATAGAATCCTATACTAAAGAATACTCACTAGATTTCCCCATTATAGTGTGTCTTTCAGTCTTCTCAGGAAGCAAGAAAAATGAAAGGCCTGTGTCTTTATCTGTCTAGAGATTTGTAAAGAAAGGGGAAATTGAATCAACCATAGAAGTAGTTCTCATATTTCAGGACCTGGAGAGAGAGAGAGAGAGAGAGAGAGAGAGAGAGAGAGAGAGAGAGAGAGAGGAAGAGAGATATGGCTATTGACAATAATTCTGTGAATGAAAAGGAGTTCATTAATTTTTTCTTAAAATAAACTTTTGCTTTTTGTAAATCTACATCACTGTCTTAATTAGTGATAGTGATTCCTTCCCAAAGAAAGGTTTACTCACTCTTTCTTTTCCTTCTGATGGGCATCACACATTCTTTAAACCCCCTTTCTGTAGTTGGAGGTCACAGTTCATTTTAGTGTCTTTTGACGCTAAATTATGTTAGTGTCTTTTAGTGTCTTGCTAAGCACATATTCCATGGCTCTTAGGATATGATCATAGATTATTACCAGTCCCTAATTCTTACCATATTCCATAAAGTACTATTATTTAAAATGACCCTAGGATTAGAATTTATTTATTTTTAAATTGAAACTCTGCTTTTCTGTTTAATTGTAGCCTATAGTTTTTTTTTTTTTATTTAACTAACAGTTGAGAAAAGAGTACCAATATTCTGAGAAGAAGGAAAATAAATTTACCAAGATCTTCTTGTTCTCTTTACTCTATGCATATGAGTAGAAGTCTAGAGGTAGAAACCAGTGCTGTTTGGGTTTCTCTGTGGAAATAGAGATACATAGTGGAACAGTGCTAAGCTGAGGAGTGGGATGTGGTGAGGTTCAGGACAGCTACTCCAAAATATGGCACCTTGGCATCTTGAAGGAGTGTGAGAAAATGGCAGAAGCAGGAAGGTCACTTTGAACTTCCCTGACCCTTCTCCCCTGAAACAGTTCATAAAACCTTCATGTGCGAGGTGCCCTTCCTAATATCTAGAGGAAAGGAGCATCCTTATCTCCAAAACAGGGAGACCCCCAAGAAGAATCCAATTAAACAGGCCTGATAAGTTCCTCCAGTTACTAAATTACTCACACTCTGACATATCCTATTTCTACATGACGGTCCACTCTACATTTGGGACTTTCGAAGATGCAAATGTTTCTGGTTAAGGCAGAAAGAAAATAAATAAACACAGAAAAAGAATAACTGACTTTGAACATTTTTCTATGGAATTAGCCATAGCCATTCTTTGACTTGCTTTGTCTCATTGACAGATTGAGCAAGTACAAGGAGCTCATATGCTAATAGTTGAACAGAATTATCAGCAGAGTTGTTATATCTTACATACATTTTAAGAGCAAGAATGCAAGCATATCAGGTTATCTAATAGTTAGTTTTCTTTAACTGTTGCTGCCTAGCCCCAATGGTCCAGGCTTTATTGTATAAGTTAAAGAAATTAGTTTGATGTACTTAGGAGAAAAGATTAGAAAATGTTTCCTATGGCCTTCCACATTTGCAGACTCTCTAGATAAGAGTGATAATAACTAATTATTATCACTGAGTGCTTGTCATGTGCCATGCAATCTTCTAAAGTCATGTTTCATATAACAACTCTATGAAATATATGTCCATATAATCCATATTTTACAGAGAGGAAATAGAAGCAAAGAAATTTCAGTCACTTGACCAAAGTCACACAGCAAGGATGTGGCAGAGAACAGATTTGAATCCAACAGTCTGGCTCCAGAAACTTTGCTTTTGACTACAATCCATATAGCCTTGTTAAAAGTTGGAAGAAACAAACAATATTCTTTCACATACCCTGTGCTTTAGTCAGATTGGGTCAGATATTCTTCCTGTACACATAATTTCTCAACTCTGTACCCTTACTCATGTTTTTCTTTGCTCAAAATGCCTTTTCTTTCAAACACAATAGTTCCTTCTGTTCTGTTTAAACCATTCTGCCCAAATCAAACAGTATCCAAGTTAAGAAGCTTTTCTAAGACCCTTAGTAGAAATTAATTTCTTCTTTTTCTGAACATCTGGGGCATTTTATGTTTTTCTTTTTAACAGTAATCATTATTTTCTACTTTTTATTTATTTAATCTTCCCTAGTAAATTGTAAACTATTTGAAAATGGAGCCATTTATTTTTGCTTCGCTTAACGCTCTTTGTATAGGCTGTGCCATGGTAGGTGCTTGTAAGTTTGTTTAGTTAATATCACTAATAGACATTTCCAAATTGGGAAAATTGAAGCCATAGGCAATTTTTCACATATATTCTCTGTTTTTTGTGTGTCTAGATTGAGTCAGTGATGTGAATTTCAGAAGTCCATGGATACAGTTATAGACCTAAAGTTTATATAATGGAAAAATATAGATTTTTCAGAGATAGTTATGTAAGGCCAGAGATAACACAAGGATTAGACAGAGATATGGCTTCCCCAGTCTTGCAAAATTTCTTAGGAAATGGCTATTTTATAGAGCATGGAAGAGGTGGTACAGGGAACTCATAGGACTGCTCCCTTGTTCTGTTCTGTGGCCTATTCACTCTCGTGTTCTGTGGAGTGTTGCCAATTAAAGTGGGAAACCAATTTTACTGAATGATGTGATACTGGTAAGGGTAAGCCCTGTAGCTTCCCAGTTGTTTGTTCTATTTCTTTCAATCCATGTTTTTACTTAAATATCTTTTCTTTTTTATTTGCATGCCCTTTTCAATTCTACTGCCATTTTTTTCACTTTCTTATAAAAATTTTATTTTCATTCTAATTAACTTTCTTCCAGATCCCTAGTATTCATTCAAAGGTCTGCTGCTATCATGAGTAGTTCATCTTTCCAACATCCTGGAGTCCTTTTGACTCTTTGGTTTCTCTCCTGCTTCAGTTAGTCTTTTGTTGCTCTGATTCCACTTATTTATTTGTTTGTTTGTTTGTTTGTTTATTTATTTATTTAGGATGTGGCCTGAGTCAATAATGGAAACACTTTCTTCTTTGTAACTTCCCTACTTCTTTCAGAAAACATCTCCCTATCTGCAAAGAAAAACCTATAACTTCAAAACATTCAGGAAATTAATATGGGAGAGCTATAAACTGGTGATCAGGAAGGTAAGTGAACAACATGTCATTCTGAAAAACCTTGGTAATCTCGAAGCAAATGCCTGCTTTATGACAAAGGACACTGAAGGAAGTAGGAGAGAGAGGCTACTTAACTCTTAAGATATTGCTGAATCTCCTTACACACCATCAAAAATAATGATAGACAATGCAGTCTTTTCGATTGAAAAGAGATTATTTTGCTGCACAATGTGATATATTTTTTTCCAAGTGCTTTAATCCTTTATGGTTTTAAAATGTGTGAGTGCTTTGGGGAAATTTGTTTTGAATGGTTGTGCTAAAAAAATAATCCATATCACCAGTTTCTTCTTTAATCAGGTCACTTTTCTACCATTTCTAAAGTACATAAGTTTTACCTTATAGTGAGCATACTTATTTCTTAACTATGTAGAAATTTCTTTATGAAATGATTTATTACCCGAAATTGGCTACAGTACAGTTCAAAACTCCTGCCTAAAATGAAGCCATCACAAATAATAAAAGAGTGATGTCATATGACTGGATTTCAATTATGTTTCATATTAAGATTTGTTATACAAAGATATTTAGGAAGAATCATGGACATTCAGTGGCAAGAGGAAGTCTTGCCAAATGTTATCAGTGAGACTGGAAATGGAAGGAAACTTCTTCATTATTTCCATAAGAATTCTTTAGAGAAGTAGGCAAGTATAATGTCCCTGCATATGCCACTTGGCATTGCTAGTTGTATTTTAAAAATATATACACAAATTAGTAAACTGTTACCAAGAGATGAATTTCACATGTTTCAGACTATATGCTTAAGTATAATAAAAATGAAAAATTTCTATTCATGTTATGGGCCCCCTATCAAAAGGGGTGTTAACTGGTAAGAACAAAATGGAATAACTGAATAATAGAATGAGACCATTTAGTGTGGCAAGATATATGTTTCCAGCTGGGTGTAAGATTCACCAAATTAGCACAGATTAAAAAGAACTGAAAGCAATATCTTCAGTGTGGGATTCAATGAAACCAACAACTGGGGAGGCCTGGCATGAAATAAGGACAAGGCACCCAAATGAGGCTGATGGAGAGAAGTAGCTGAACTTAGCAGGGCTTTTAACTTTTGGGTGTCTGGTTCTGTTTATCAGAGAGAACAAGAGACAGGTACTGTTAACAAACATTGGGTTCAAAATCAAATTTCCACATCGCTGGCTAGAATCTTTATCAGGGTCCAGGAATAGGTGCAAGTACTTTGTAATGGGAGACTCCTACATGTTTGATCCCATTTTAACTGAGAATAAGGGTCACCTTAGTGAGATAAAACCCTAATGGATTAGAATACACTTGTAGTGAGTATCTTTTATTTATTTTTAAAAAATTATCCATTTTCAAGATTTTACTTCATCATGTGTGCTATACAGTTTCCAGAATCTCATCATTCAGATTTTAAAAATATTTTTTCTAGTATTTAAAACTTTTTCTTGTGTGTATATGTGTAGGTAATGTCTTATTTGTTATATAGATTAATTTATATGCTTTATTAATTATTCTTTAAATCCTAACATATATCAACATTTAAGTTGTTTTTTATTTCTAAGTATTCAAAATATGCTGGCACGAGCAACTTTTTGCATAAAGCTTTGTCTGTATTTAAAATTATTTCTTCAGGCAAGATAACTATAAATAGAATCACTGGTTTAAAGGCTATACGCAATTTCAGGCTCTTGATACATATTTCTATTTTTTTTTCCCCAGTAAGAATAAATTAATTTACACTTCTATCAGCAAAAGAGAATTGCCCTACTTTACTGTACCTTTATCAGCAATGGGCATTATCTTCTTTTTTAATCTGTGCCAATTTGGTTATTATTCTTTTAATTTACATTTTGGGTTATTACTTAGATTGGATATTTTTATACACATTTCTTTTGAAAAATTATGTTTCCTATTGAAATGTGGAAAAGTGTCCTACTACAATTCATCTGATCATTAACAGTTCTTTCATTTCTTTTTTAAAAGTAGGAAGACTAGTCCTTAGAATGATTCTGCAGATCTTCATATGACAAAGATTTTAGCTTTCTTAATTTTGACTGATGTTACTTTAACTCTCACAAGTAAAACCCATCTTTAGGATGATCAAAAGCCTGTATTAAATGCCTGTCTTCATATGGCTTTGTGGTAGGGACTAAGTAAAAGCAGTTTATCCAGCCACATGCCCTTTCAATTCCCACACTTGGCCCTTGCTGTAAATAAAGCTAGTGAATTACTGCATTTATTTTGAAGACAAATTATTTAGTGCCCAGTATCTGGGGATATTAATGAATGCTTTGGTCACTTTGAGATTTGAGTGACTTTAAATACTTCTCTTATTTTATTCTCCCCATTTTTCACTTTGCCACGCAACATTGTTTGTACTCTAAAGGGCAGGTGCAAGCAGAAAACCATCACCAGGCATCCACAATTGCATGTCAATCAACCTCCCACATAGAGATATATATTACTCATCACTCAGAATGAATCAGGAACAAGAGCTTTAAGTAAAACAGAATTCTTTGTTTTAACTTTGACAATAGTCCCCACTTAAACATTCCTCAACACCACAGGGATGAATACCTCCTTGGATTATTAGAATATTATGAGGTTCCAGCCCCTTGACTTTGGGCTGCAAGCTTCTTCAACCTTGAACTGAAAACTTCCTCTGGGTTTTTGGCTCAATCAGTGACTGTCTTTCCAAAGCCATCCAAGCAGTGCTGCCACATGGGAGCTATTTTAAGGTCCCTTGTGCAGCCTGAGATGTGTTTCTGTGCTCTAGATGATACCTCTCAATGTCTCTGTGTTTGTGGCCAGACAGGTTGCCCTATGCCTGGGATCCCACATTGTTAATAGGGCAAACAGAGATGCTGACCACCCTGAGGTGGGCACATCAGGGCTGCTACCCTGAGCAGAGACACAATGAACCAGATTCCACCATGCTCTGTCCTTTAGTGACTGCATGGCTTCAGCAACATCCTTTAGCCTCACTTTCTTTATCTGCAAAGTAAAGGAGCAGATGGTCACAAAGATTTTTCCCATCTGCACAGATGAATGAATCTGACACTGTTAGCCTCAGTAGACTTAATGTTTATTTCTAATTCTCTTACCATAAAATATTAATCACTTATTTTAATAAATGTTTTAGATTTTTTACAATGTGCCAATCATGAACATCAGTCAAGAATTTGCTCATTTTTCTCCCTAAAACTATAGGAGCAAAAGCCCCTCCCAAGTCTATAAAACAGGGTTCCTCTCCTTTGTTTCTCTGAACTTGCATGTGGTCACCATGAGATTACATGTCCTGAATTAAATTCTTTGTTGTTTCTGAATAAAATCCATTTTGCTGGAGAAATATCCAGCTTTCTGTTTAAAGTCAATAGTTTTCAGATTTGAGCTGTGAGGCTCTGAGCCTAGATGGTGGTAGAGCCACTGTAGTAGACAGGTTGAGAAGGTTAAGGTATGAAGGGATCCTGGATATTTTAGAGAAGGTGTTAGAGGAAATCATCAGGAGGATGTGACTGCTAGTTGCCTCTCAAATTGGATCCAGGCAATCAGAGGCTCCTCGCCCCTTTCCTGTTCTTGGAAAGTATGTTCTGCCCACCGTTCCCACACTAGGAGTTGTTTCAAGGAGGCAGCCTTGAGAGAGTAGGTGTCATTGAGACCATTTGGACGGAACACATGACTAAGCCTTGTTAAGACCTCTGTATAAACTTTTAAGATTCTGGCTGGCAAGTACAGAGATATACTTGTCTTGGGGCCACCTAAGACATGCTTCATATGTTAATTCCTTTGCTTATTAAACCTGCCATCTACCAGTCTGGAGAGATCTGCCTCATTCTTTCATCTCTCCATGTCTTCCATGTGTGGGAGCCAGTTTATGAACCAACAGAAGATCTATAGAAACTTTTTAAAATTAAGACAAGACAGTTTTGCATTACAAGACAAGATATTTTGTTGAAGTACAGGACTGACAGCCATCTTTCACAAAGCTATGAAGAAAGTAGACATAGAAGTACAAATGAAACACTGGAAACAGTACTGGGAAACTGAGTCAGTGTTGCGATAATAGAACTCTAGAGTTTGTTCTGAATAAAGCATAAACTTATTTAAAATGTTTAGGTGTTAAACCAATTTGTAACTAGTTTATTTAAGGTGCGGTTTGGTTTCTTTGTTTATAAAACTCCCATAAAAAAGTTCTATTTAAATGCAGTTGGAATTGAGAAATGTAAACTTAAATAGAACCAATTATATGTTTGGTTAGTATGCTAAGTTTTAATAATGACTAAGAGATAGTAGGCATCTTTAGCACTAATGTTATCCAAACTGGGTCCCCTTGTTTTCATTGGCACCTGCAAAGATATCTCCATGCATACTTTACCTTGTCAAGGCAATATTTGGAAAATTGACCAACTATGATAGGTATCCAAAGTATAAAATATCTAGTAGATAAGCAAAAAATTTCTCTTATCTATACTTTTTGTTATCTTGTTGTCAAGATGATGAATTAGCATGGGCTGCTGTCTCTTTGCATGAATATCAACCATAAGAAATCTGTAGAAGTAAGAGAGAAATGGAGAGGTCAAGAGCTAGGAAAACAAAACAAACAGGAGAAATCCTTAGGGAGGCTAAAGTCTGTACTAAGCTACTGCAAGTGGAGAGAGCTTCCGAGGATACAGGGCTGCAGAGGGCTGAGGAGCATGGGTGAGAGAAAGCATCTTAAGTGCTGCTTTGCCTTTCCCCTACATTTCCCTGAGACTAAGTCTTCTTCACTGAAGTCAGTGGCTACAGCCAGACACTGCTGTTGCTGTGACCCCAGTAAAATAAAAGGACTGGCATAAGTTCTGCTAGTCAAGGAGCTGATAAAAGCAGATGTTGGGGGCTAGAATCACCTAAATGCTCATTTACTCACATGTATGATGCCTGATGCTGGCTGTAAGCTGGTCCCTTAGTTTGGACGATTGGCTAAAACACCAACATGTAACCTAAGCTTCCTTATAAGATGGTAACTGGGTTCCAAGAGATAGATCCAGGAAGAAAGTGTATTAGCTCTTATGATAGTTGGACATTATGCTTTTTTCCTAGGAGGCAGTCACAATGTTTGTCTAGGTTCCAGATGTTGAGAAATAGATTCTAACTCTCAACGGGTGAGTGACATGATTCTAGATGACTATGTAGAACTGGAAATATTATTGTATTTTAGGAAAATTAACTTGTCACATAAAATTACTTCTAAATAAGGCCCAGAAACTGGACAACAAATGATACCTGTATCAGGAGGTTAGACTGATGGAAGAAGAATTTGAATTTAAATTCAGGAGCAACAGCCTGCCAGAAGTCTATTTAGACAAGAGATTTTAGATATCTCCTAAGAGAGAACTCATTTCAGGAGGAGGACACCAGAGACAAACTTTGCTCAGGAATGAACTACTCCCCACAGTGATTAAAAACTGCTTTGAATGCTATTTCATGGATTATTCTTGTTAAGGATGGCTCAGGGATAAAGCATTTAGCAAAGAGAAAACATGTACTTGTTAAGATTGTGAGAAAGACCACGACCAGTTTGCAAACTTAAAAATGCAGCGAGTGTTTAAAGAGAAAATTCCCCACAAGATGACCATGTTTATCAGTCAGCTCTTGTCAGTGTGCTGTGTAACAAACTACTACAAACTCTAATGGCTTAAGAAGCATATAAGCTGATTGGCTGGAGCTTGTTAGTCCTAGTTTGGATTTGGTGGCTCCAATCTTCAATATGGGCTGAAGTCTGCTTCAATTATCTCCCTTACTATCCTTCTTGGCCCAGTGAGATATTCGGGGGATATTCTTCTCAGGTGATGGCAGAAGCTCATGGTGAGTGAATAAAGGTGATAGTTGTCAAGGACTGAGATCTAAAGTGGCAAACTGCCACTTTCAACTCATTGATCAAAACAAGCTATGTGGCCATTCCCAACATCAGTAATGTAGGGAAATATACTCATCTTCAGTGTACTTCCCCACTGCAAAGCCACATGTCAAAAAGCAAGGCTGGAGAGAGGAATGAAAAACTGAAAACAGTAGCGCATTCCTATAAAATAAAAATCAAAAAGACTTTGATAAATTGTTCATATCGGAAAACAGCAATTTTCCTCACATGATTTCCATATCCACAAACATTGTAATATACACACATGCACAAACACACACCCACAAATTTTAGTCATCAGTGTTATAAAAGAAAGAACATAGTTTTTATTAATGAGTTTTAGAATTTATGGAAAGGCTCAAAAGTTTCACCTATTTTGGAGTCTATAGAAAAGAAAAAACTTTAATTTTTTAAAATTTATTTTGGGGGTAATTACTTGTTTGTTCTTCCTGAATATGAGAAGTAATGGTCATTTTTATCTATAAAGGTAGCAGGTACCCTCTGTTCCACATAGAAAAACTCCTGTCTAAATTTGACATGGGGGTTTAGAGTAATATAACATAATAAAAGGCTGAAGAAAATGGGCTGGGATCAGGTTGTTAATTGTATGTGCATCAGGCTAAGGAGATTGACTTTTACCCTCTAAGAAGTCATCAGAAAGCCTTGACTACATCAGATTTGAGTATATCAGGTTTAAGTTTTAGAAACTTGACTCTAATGACAATCGAAGAAAGACCAAATATATCTTGATGCAAGGTAAATGATGGTTATTATTCTAAAAGAGAGCAGAAAGAGGAGAGATTAATCCCAACTGGGAGATCTTGAAAAGATCGCTAAATAAGGTGGGAATCAAAAGGACTTTGATAAATTGAAAACAAGTGATGGGGGAGGGAAGGGGAACAAGAAAGAAAGTGGAAGAGTCATTTATTCCACAAATATTTATTGAGTGCTACTAGGTTCTGACAC
The DNA here is from genome assembly GCA_028627145.1 of Eidolon dupreanum. Classification (NCBI taxonomy): domain Eukaryota; kingdom Metazoa; phylum Chordata; class Mammalia; order Chiroptera; family Pteropodidae; genus Eidolon; species Eidolon dupreanum. The sequence goes on from CM053509.1 coordinate 64,765,728, forward strand.
TGTGTTAGGTATTGGGGATGTAATTTTGGATAAAACTAAAATTATTTCCTACCACTGAGGAATTTATATCTAGTGGAAAGTTAGACATAAACCATACATTAACACAAATGGATTTAAAATTGTAATTGTACCAAGCCCCATGGAGGAGAAATACACAGTGCTAAGGGTCTCTACCAAGAGTTTGCCTTGGTCAAGTTAGGGAGATTAGCGAATTCTTCCTTTAGGATGCAACACAGAAGCTAAGATCTGAAGGATTAGAAGGGGTTAGTTAGATGAAAAAAAGTAAGGATGACATCTGAGGGCCTACTCTGTGCCAGACGTTTCCTAAATTCTTCACAAGTATCAAATCTTTCACTTTCAGAATAAGTCTGTGATATAAACTCTGTAATTTATCCCCATATTACAGATACTGAAACTGCAGTTCCCTGAGGGTTCAAGGTTATACAGCTAGTACATGGTGTACCTGACATATGAACCCAGACAACTGTTCCAATGCTCCAGTTCTCTCTGTTCTCATGATATCATCTCCCCAGCCAAGGAAGATAATCCAAGCAGAAGAAGTGACATGTCCAAGGTTCTGGCAGAGGCATGTCTAGAACTGAAATGAGACAATGTGGTGTAAGCAAAAGTAGCAAAGGATGGAGTGAGACAGGAAAGGCAGGTAAAGGCCATGGATACAGGGTTTTGTAGCGCATGTGAAGGATTTTTTTTTTAAATAAAGCAATTGTAAGATATTGAAGCATTTTAAACAGTGAGGTCATATGTTTAAATTTTCATTTTAAAAATATTGTGAAGAGGGGATGGGGGAACAGGGTAGATAGAAATGGACCAACTTGGTGGGTATTGTAATACGTCAAGCAAGAAATGATGGCAGTTTAGACAAGGCTGATGTTTCAAGAGATGGGAAGCTTTGGGTAGATCTTAGCTTTTTAGAAAGTAAAATTGCTTGGATTCTGTGAATTGACTACAGAGGGGTAGGGTAAGGAAAGAAAGGTGTTAAGAATAACTTCTTGTTTCTGGCTTGTACAACTGTACATATCCGAATGGTAGAAGAACCATAAAGTTGAATAATGTCAAGTAATTTCGATTCAAATATAAGTTAGAACTTGATGTAGAGCTTGATATAAAATAAGGTTCTAGGATTAGATGGTATCTCAAAGTATTAAATATTTTGTTCCTTTTCCTCCAAGCTCAAATGCATTCATATTGTTACAAATTACCTTATTTTTTTCCCTTAAAAATAGCCATGAAAAACAACAGTTATTTATTCAACTATGTATGTATGTATGTATGTATGTATTTTATAAGCAAATTGTATTTGCTTTCTAAAAATTAAAAATTAAATTTCGTAAGCTCTTTTTTTTTTTTGTATGAAAATAAGATTGATTGAAAGAAATACTTTGCCTTAAAGGGCAGACCTGCTCTGTTGCAAAAATTTAATTAAGCTTAAAAGTGCCATGAAATGCAATTGGACTTTTAAAGCAAGTAGACTGGAATAGAAGCTTCAGGTGATAAACAGGGTGCTAAATGTATTTCAGAGATTCAGATATAAAAGAAACTGCCCCACTAGAAGCTATTTTAATTATGCTTTACTTTTGGTTCACTTGTAAAAGAGTTAATAAGGGTACTTAAATTCATAAATTTAATTTTGCTTTTATGCTCTATTCTTGAGACAGAAAATTATCATGGACTGTAAAACACATATGGAAGGTTATTTTCTAACTCTTGGTTATATCCATTGTTAGAACTTTATAGCTCAATTGAAAACATGGTCTAGGCAGTTTTTCAGTGAATTTGGGCAACACAGACAACCAAGATGAGTTAGCCAATAGTTTTCAACAACGCCATTCTGACCCCTAAGGAGTTATTTTAAAATTTTGTGGAGGCATTTTAGGTTGTCATAATAATCAGGGCATCTTATTCAATGGGACTGAGTTGTTAGCTATCGTCCCCCATGTACTGCACTGCACAACCACTGAATATTCTATTAGTCATTCACATAGGTGAGAACCCCCTTTATAATGATCTGATCCTAGAATGTAATTCGATTTTATATATCAACACGAAGTTTGATTTCTTTCGGAGCTTTTAACATAAACTGAATTTTCTAGAAATACTATTGTAATGTACATTAATATATAGTTGACCTTGAATAACACTTGTGGGGGTGGATTTAGAGGTGCCAACACACTCACAGTCAAAGACCTGCATATAACTTTCCAAAAGCTTAACTACATTTGGCTCTCTGTATCCACAGGGCATTGGTTTCAGAAACCCTCGTGGATACAAAAATCCATGGAAGCTCAAGTCCCTGATATAAAATAGCATAGAACAACAGTACACAAAGTTGGCCCTCTGCATTCATAGGTTCCCAGCCGTAGATGTGAAACAGAGAGCCAACTGTATTTATTGAAAAAAGTCCACACATAAGCGGACTCACACAGTTCAAACCTGTGTTGTTCAAGGGCCAATTGTATATTTACAAAAAAGTTGTATATTGTCTAATCTTTAATTTTACAAATATGTGATTTCCACTTTGATAAATCAGGCCATCAATGCAAATGACTATTGCTTGCAGGAGATAAATTTGAGCAATACACTATGAACTCGTCGGTATGCATTTAGGCTGCTGTCCCTTTCACGGTGATTCTGTGTACAGGTGCAAGAATTTGACTTCATTATGTCTTCCCAGATAGTGGCAATATTGCAATGTAGCTTTGCCTGAGAACTTATATCGCAAAATGCCGATTAATTTGTTATACATTGTTTTCTGTTCAACATATATTTTTATGTATTAATAATTATATGTATAGAGAATTATATTACCTGTGAAAGTGTTCATTATAAAATGTATGTTACAAAAGGGGAGCGTTAGGTCCAGCAGAGTTCATTGAGATTGAACGTCATCACTCAAGCCTATACATGAATTACATAAATTTTAAAAGGCCAAGAAGAGACATTTGAACACACTGCAGTCAGGGATAAGGTTATAGACAATATAAACAAATACCTGAGATATGAATATGAGTATTTGGTGGAAAAAGCATATTCAAGTAAAAAATACTAGCAATTATTTACATTATACCATACATACATACATCAAAGTATTGTAAAAGTGAGAAAATATTTGACAAATCATACATAAGTTTATAAGCATTTTTTAAAATAAACATTCAAGTTTCTACAATTAAATAGATACTGTATATAAATTTGGTTTGAACACTTTCTCTGACTTATTTTTAAAGCAGTTTATCTAGAGTTGAAATAAAACTGAGTTTAAAGAATTTAGTGTTTGACATATAATAAAAATATTGAAAATATTAATATTTATTTCAGATATATATTATTGAGTACTTAGAGTACATATTTTATTGATTTTTTACATTTCACACATACATCAAAGACAATGCAGGCTCAATCTTTTTAGCCAAATAGTCCAAGTCATGACTTCATGACTTAGATGTCTTATATGCATTGGTACATATATTATGTATATTATAACATAATATATTTTAAGTTAGGCAGTACGTTTGAAGTATTTTTTAAAAGTATCCATTCCTTGTACCAGAATTTTTCTCATTGAATTAACCTCATTAATAATTTCAACATATACTTTGCTTGCCTAGAAGATTCAGGTGACTGAACAACTAACTGCATAAGCCAAATAGATTCTGAAATTTAAGAGTTGAATTATTATGTGAAATTCTACCAAAGCTAATATTCAGACTTATAATAAATACTTCTTTGTAAAGTAATAAGTTATAATTATTTAAGAAAATATGCAGGTCTCAACTCTCATACATGCAACATTAGTATAACCAACATTGACCTAACCTCATAAATACCCCTAAACTTCCATTCCTACACTAAATTCACACTTTCAATGTGTTAGTTGGACAATCAGTTTTTCAAAATATCACAAAGAGGTGTCCAGCAAACATACCATCTTTCTAAGCAGTTCCTCTGCTTACTAGCTGTGAAATCATATGCAATTTACTTTGCAATGCTTCATTTTCAAAAGCCATAATTATAGCATCTTGTGGTTTTGCAGTATTGAATGAATTAATGTATGCAAAGATGTTTTATGCAGTCCTAACATAAAATAAGTTCTCATAAAAATATAATACTCTGAATATTAGTTACTAGCAATATAAAGGTCACAATTATTTGGAAATTTTATTTTATTTTGCCCTTACTTTTTTAAAAAACATGAGGAATAGCATAAGTTAAGATGTTCCTATTATTGCTAAAATGCTTAGCCACACAAAGTTTAAATAATGCAGACAAATCTGGAAATTATCAGCTGAAGTCTTGAAGTGCTTTGTTTTTAGACATAATCTTGCATTCTTTGAACCCAATTTCAGTTTCACATACAGTGAGTTCATATGTGAAGGACAATAACAAAATTAACAATTCATTAAATATTAAGGACATTTAGTTAAAGATTATTTTAAAAAATAATGTAATTTGTGATTTTATCTTAATTTTTACCTCTCAGAATGAAACCTTTCTCCTTATTAAAATGTTTTCATAGTGATTTTTTTCATATTTTTAAGGAATATATAATATATGGAAATAGGGAACATCTTATAAACTCTACTAATTTTTATTTTAATTTTTAACTCATAATGATGCCCCAACAATCAAATTATTTTGCTATTAGATTTGAACACACCGAGGGACCAAGAAAATAAACATGTGCAAATATAGTTTCTTTACCTCTTAACAAAAATTTTAATAAGTAGTTATTAATATAACTGTTTTTTAATTTACTGCCTTCCCTTCCTGATGATGCTGCATAGGAGACTCTGTTTCTCCTAATCTTATAGCATATTTTTTTGAAATTCTATATTTTATGTAATGTAAACCTTTCAAATTTTCAAAATTTGTTTAGGTGTTTCTTAATTTGCTTTTATCATCCTAAGGGATAAAGATGAAATTTCTAAAAGAATATCACCATTATATTTCAAAGCAGTACATTTTCCCCTAAGAGTCTGGTTCTACATGCTTTTTAATGTGCCAAATTTTACTTTATATTTGCATGCACAAAGAGATTCTATTGAAAACCTATTGAATCTTTCTCATATAGTGACACTGGAAATATTCTGAGTCTTCAAGTCAAAATTCTTTTTTTTTTAACTTTATAAAAATTTAGTTTATTGGGGTAACATTGGTTAATACAATTATATAATTTTCAAGTATACATTATAATTTGACATCTGTATATTCTATTGTGTGTTTACCACCCAAAGTCCAGTTTCCTTCAGCTACCATATATTTGACCCCCTTTATCCCATCTACCTACCCCCTCCTCCCCAAACTTCTATCCTCTGGTAACCAATAGACTATAGTCTATGTCCATGAGTCTCTGTTTACTTGTCCTGTTCATTTGTTGCTTTTAGGTTTATATCCCGCATATAAGTGATATCATATGATTTTCAACTTTTTCTTGCTGGCTTATTTTGCTTAGCATGATTATCTCGAGGTCCATCTATGTTGTTACAAATGGCAATATTTCATCTCTTCTTATGGCTGAGTTATATTGCATATATGTACTAAAGCTTCTTTAGCCAATCATCTATCATAGGACACTTTGGTTGCTTCCATGTCCTGGCCATTGTGAATAATGCTGCTATGAACATCGGTGTGTAAATATCTTTTCAGATATGAGTTTTCAAGTCTTTGGGGTAAATACTCAGGAGAGGGTATTTGCTGGATCATATGGTAGATCAATTTTTAGTTTTTTGAGGAACCTCCATACTGTTTTCCAAGGTGCCTGTACCAATTTGCAGTCCCACCAGCAGTGTATAAGAATTTCTTTTTCTCTGCATCCTCTCCAGCATTTGTTATTACATGTCCTGTTGATTACAGCTAGTTTAACAGGTGTGAGATGGTATCTCATTGTGGTTTTGATTTGCATTTCCCTAATAGCTAGTGACATTAAGCATCTTTTCAAATATTTGTTGGCCATTTGTATGTCCTCTAGGGAGAAGTGTCTGTTCACGTCCTCTGCCCATTTTTTTGATTGGATTGTTTGTTTCTTTGTTGTTATTGAGTTGTATGAGTTCTTTGTATATTTTGGATATTAGGCCCTTATCAAAGGCATTGCTTGCAAATATATTTTTTCATTCAGATGGTTGTCTCTTTACCTTGTTGACAATTTCTTTTGCTGAGCAGAAGCTTTTTAGTTTGATGTAGTCCCATTCATTTATTTTTGCTTTTACTTCCCTTGCTTTTAAGGTTGAATTCTTAAAATCTTCTTTAAGTCCAAGGTCCTTGAGTTTAATTCCTATGTTTTCTTCTATGCATTTTATTGTTTCAGGTCTTATATTCAGGTCCTTAATCCATTTTGAGTTAATTTTGGTGTGTGGTGATAGACAACAGTCTAGTTTCATTTTTTTGCAGGTGGCTTTCCAGTTTTCCCAGCACCATTTATTGAAGAGGCTTTCCTTTCTCCACTGTATGTTTTTGGCTTTTTTGTAAAAATTATTTGCTCATATAAATATAGGTTTTCTTCTGGACTCTTGATTTTGTTCCATTGGTCAGTGTGTCTGTTTTGCTGCCAATCCCATGCCGTTTTGATTACTGTTGCTTTGTAGTATCATTTGAAGTTGGGCAGAGTGATGCTTCCAGCCTCGTTCTTTTTTTCTCAGGATGGCTTTGGCAATTCGGGGTCTTTTGTGCTTCCATACAAATCTGATAATTTTTTGTTCTTTTTCTTTAAAAAATGCTGATTGGATTTTGATAGAGATTGCATTCAATCTGTATAATGCTTAAGTAATATAGTCATTTTAACTATGTCAATTCTTCCAATCCAAGAACACGGAATATCTTTCCATTTCTTTGTATCTTCTTCGAGTTCTTTTAATAAAGTCTTATATTTTTCATTACATAGGTCCTTTACATGTTTCATTAAATTTATTTCTAGATATTCTTTTGGTTGCAATTGCAAAAGGAATTATTTTTTCCACTTCTTTTTCTGACACTTCATTATTAGAATATAAGAACACCATGGATTTTTGAACGTTGATTTTGTATCCAGAAACTTTACTGTATTTGCTTGTTGTTTCTACTAGTGTTCTTGTGGAGTCTTCAGGGCTTTCTATATAGAGAAATATATCATCTGCAAATAGTGACAGTTTGACTTCTTCGTTTCCTTTTGGGATACCTTTTATATCTTTCTCTTGACTGCACTCACTAGGACCTCCAATGTTATACTGAATAAGAGTGGCGATAGTGGACAGCCTTGCCTTGTTCCTGATCTTAGAGGGAAGGTTTTTAGTTTTTCACTGTTAAGTATAATGTGGCTGAGGGTTTGTCATATATGACCTTTATTATGTTAAGATACTTTTCTTCTATGCTTATTTTGTTAAGTGTTTTGATCATAAATAGGTGCTGTATCTTGTAGAAGGCTTTTTCTGCATCTATTGATAGAATCATATGATTCTTGTTTTTTAATTTGTTCACGTGATGTATCACAATAATTGATTTGCACGTGTTGAACCATCCCTGTGCCCCTGGGATGAAGCCCACTTGATTGTGTTGTATAATCTTTTTAATATATTGTTGTATTCAGTTCGCTAGTATCTTATTTAGGATTTTTGCATCCATGTTCATGAGAGATATTGGCCTGTAGTTTTCCTTTTTGCGTGTTATCCTTACTAGGTTTTAGTATCAGAAAAATATTTGTCTCATAAAATGAGTTGGGAAGTATTGCCTTTTCTTTGCTTTTTTGGAAGAGTTTGAGGAGAATAGGTATTAAATCTTTGAATGTTTGGTAGAATTCATTGGTGAGGCCATCTGGTCCTGGACTTTTACTTTTTGGTAGGTTTTTGATGATTGTTTCAATTTCCATACTGTTGATCAGTCTATTTAGATTGTCCAGTTCTTGATTCAGTCTAGGAAGATCGTATTTTTCTAAGTACTGGTCCATTTCTTCTAGGTTATTAGATTTGGTGTTATATACTTTTACATAGTATTCTTGTATGGTCCTTTGTATTTCTGTGATGCGGCCATAATTTCCCCTCTTTCATTCCTGATCTTGTTTATTTGTGCCCTTTCTCATTTTTCTTAGTGAGTCCAGTCAAGGGTTTGTCAATTTTATTATCCTTCTCAAAGAACTAGCTCTTTGTTTCATTTATTTTTTCTATTGTTTTGTTTTGTTTTGTTTTCAATTTCATTTATTTCCGCTCTAATTTTGATTATTTTTTTCCTTTTGGTGACTTTAGGCTTCATTTGTTCTTCCTTTTCTAGTTTTTTAAAATGAAGCATTAGGTTGTTTATTTGGGCTCGTTCTTGTTTTTGGAGATAGGCATGAAATGATATGAACTTTCGTCTTATGACTGCTTTTGCTGTGTCCCAAAAGTTTTGATATGTTGTACTATCATTATCATTTGTTTCTATGTATCTCTTGATCTCTCGTTTTATTTTTTCTCTGACCGGGTTATTCTTAGTAGCATGTTGCTTAATCTCCATGTATTTGTGGTTCTTCCTAATTTCTTTTGCAGTTGATCTCTAGTTTCACAGTAGTATGATCAGAGAATATAGTTGGTATGATTTGAACCCTCTTTTATTTGTGAGGCTATGTTTGTGTCCCAGTATGTGATTGATTCTTGAAAATGTTCCATGTGCACTAGAGAAGAATATATAAGCAGCAGTTTTGGAATAGAAGGCTCTGTAAATGCCAATTATGTCCAGTTGGTGTAATATGTCATTTAAGAATGCTATATCTTTATTGATTTTCTGTTTGGATGATCTGTCCATATCCGACAGTGGGGTATTTAGGTCCCCTACTATGATAGTGTTTTGGTTTATTTTTCCCTTTAGTTCTGTTAGTAATTGCTTTACATATTTTGGGGCTCCCTGATTGGGAGCATAGATTTTAATAAGTGTTATGTCTTCTTGGTGCATGACTCCCTTTATCATTATGAAGTGTCCTTCAGTACCTTTCTTTACCTTTTTTATTATGAAGTCTCTTTCTTCTGATATTATTACTGCTACTCCTGCTTTTCTCTGAATACCATTTGCTTGAAATATCATTTTCCACCCTTTCACTTTGAGTCTATATTTGTCTTTGGAGCCAAGAAGTGTCTTTTGGAGGCAGGGTTTTATTTTTTGTTCCATTCTACAACTTTGTGCCTTTTTATTGGTGAGTTCAGACCATTTACATTTAGGGTGATTATTGAAATATGAGGTCTTCTTATAGCCATTTTATTTTGCTTTCTGGTAGCTCAGTGTTTCCATTGCTTCTTTGTCCTTGTATTTTTGTTTTCTTTGTTTTGGTTGGCTTTTGTGGGTTTCCCCTCTGGTTCTTGTTTTATGTTATATACTTTGGTTCTGAATCTTTGGCGTGTGCTTACCATTATGAATATGTAAAGGATATTTATATATATACAAATACACACACACACACACACACACACACACACACACACACACACAGTCATCCATTTTATTCTGCATGTGCCTTATCTCCATTCCCCTTTGTGAATTTGGATCTTTGAATCCTTGCCTTTTCAGTCATTTTATCTCATTTTGTCCCTATGTATGCTGAACATTCATTACTATCTTGTTATAGCAATTCTGTTTTTATTTAAGCTTATAATGTTCTGTTCTTAGTAAGGGTTGCACTCCTCTGCTATTATTTGCCTGATAGTCACTTACTCCTAATTATGTTTTTTGGGGTTTTTTTTTGGTCATTTTGTTTTAGGTGAGCTGACTCCTTTCAGTATTTCCTGTAGTTTAGGCCTTGTGATGGAGAATTCCCTCAATTTTTGTATCTCTGGAAAGGTCTTAATTTCTCCATATCTAAAGGAGAGCTTAGCTGGATACGTCATTCTAGGCTGGTAGTTTCTTTCACTTGTGAGGTTTGTGCTGAGAAGTCCGAGGATAATCTAATGGGTTAACCTTTATAAGTTACTGTTTTCTTCTCCCTGGCTGCCTTGAAAATTTTGTCTTTGTCATAGATTTTTTGATAATTTTAATATAATGTGTCTTGGTGAAGGTCTTTTTGGGTTGAGATAATTGGGTATTCTGTTGACTTCTTGAATTTCAAGCTCCAGCTCATTCCTTAGATTTGGGAAATTCTCATCAACTATTTGTCTGACAATGCTTTCTAGTCCCTGCTCCTCACCTTCGAGAATGCTCATTATTCTTATGTTTCCTCTCCTGATGGTATCAATCAGTTCTTCTATTTCTCTTCCATTATTTTTCATTCTTCAGTTTCTCTCTTTTTCCTTCTGAGTTATTTCTAGATTTCTGTCTTTGATATCACTGATCCTTTCCTCCATTTGTTGACTCTTTTTCTGAAGCTTGCTATTTCATTTTTCAACTCTTGCAGTGTATTTCTTTAATCTCTAGAAGATCTATTCGGTTCTTTTTGAGGGTTTCAATCTCTTTGCTCTCTTCATCTAGTTGTTTTTTCATTTCCTGAAATTGCTGATATGACTCATTTCAGAACTCACTGAGTTTTTTCAGAAGTATCATCCTGAATTTTCTGTCATTTAAGTTGCATATTTCTATGTCTGTAAGCTTCTTTTCTGGAGATTTTTCTCTTTCAGTTTGAAATGCCTTGTCACCTTGGTTGTTCACGGTGTTTAATGGACTATTTCTCTGCCTGGGCATTAATGGAAGTGTATTCTGCTGTTTTTCTATAAAGAAGGTTTATTATATAAAGGTCTTTCTTTAGCCTGCTGCAGAGAAGGTGCTTTTCTTTTGATTTCCAGTAGGTGACATCTAAGCCTCTTGGATCCCTACTTTATATATTGCCTTAATAATGCCTTCTTCATTTTCTTATACATATTTAATCACACTTGCTACCCTCAGTTTTAGTGCCTGTCAGTGTCAGCAACAGTCTTGGCAGCATTTGCTCAAATTCTCCTCGTCATCTGCAGATTGATCTTGGAGGGTATGGGAGGGGAGGCCCTCTGGGTTGGGAGTTGGGGGCTGCATCTCAGCCTCAGTTTTGCAACCACGGTAGGTAAAAATCAACTCTTGTTTCTCTGCCATCCCGTCCCGCTTCTCTGCTTTCTGCCGTGATGACTGGACCCTGCTGCCTGGGCCTTGCTGCCAGACACATGAAGCTCACAGCACTCACAGGCAGGGCTTTTCAGGGAAGTCACTGCACCTTCTCCCTTCCCCCTCCTCCTTCAAGGAGTTCCAGTGGCTGAAAGAGGCAACTTCTTTATTTCTCCCAGTCCACTTCCAAACATCTGGGTTTCTGACTTGTGGTAGCTCTCATGCTCAGATCCCATGCTCAGATGTGCTGGTATGTAGTTTAGGTGCTTTTGTTGAGTTTTAGATGTTCAGCTTATTATTGTTTAAAAGAGAGAGATCTGGGAACGTCTCTCACTCTGCCATGCTTTGCCACACTTTTTGATGTCAAAATTCTTTCATGGCAATTCATAAAATTGTTGAGAAAGATAGTAATCAATTATGTATTATCTACTCATTCTTTTCTTTAAGTGAAGAGACAAAATCAATTTGGCTTATGGTCCTATTGGAAAAATATATTTGGATATAGAAAATAAATGGTCAAATTTTAATCAGTGAGCTGATTTCTAAGGGCTACAAGCAAATAGACTGACGTAAAATATAGAATGTCTATCAGAAACAGAAGAACAAAAATCAGAGACATTATCTATCCTTGGGGGATGAAAAGCAGGGATCATATTGAAACTGTCATTGATAATGTAGTGATCAAATGCTGGCAGAATTTTCAGCGTACAAAAATGAGAGAAAATCTATTTTATTGCCTCTAATATCAGGAATTTCTAGATTTCATATTTTAATGCATGACTGACTTAAGCAATACTATAAAATGTGCTGTTTGTAAACTATTGATATTCTGATGATGACAAAATTTTTTTGAGTAAGATCTGTTCCAACTTTTACCCATTTTCTCTCCATCCATAAATGTGTGGATGCTGGGAGCCAATGTGAGAATCATGTCAAGAGCTAGTTAGTCAGTTTCAATTATGTTTTCAGGAACTGAGGATGCAACCATAAGACTATTCATGGTCCCATTGGGCCCACTGCAAGTAGAACATGAGGCAGAACTCCAGGTATCACTGGCCACTGCTTGTCCCCATGAAGACTCATGGATCACTGTGGTGCTTTGAATCACTAGGAAACATGGTTAATACAGAACCTATGTCTAGAAACCTCTGAAAAGTATTTCCCTTTCCCTAGTATACAGTCACTTTAGAAAATGGCCTGCAAATATTTTCAGTACACATTTGTGCAATATAACGTGGTCCTTCCTCAGTGGGGCCCAACATCTTCCTCTGTCAAGATGCTCAGAGTTCACAAACTAGCTTCACTGAAACTAGGAGAGGTCTTCACTCTCCATTGTGGACCTTCAAGTCTGGTTTCTGGGCTTGAGATTTTCTGTTATATAGATCAGGTAATATTTTAGAAGCAAACTGCTTATCCTTTTCATTCCTGGGAAAACCATAATCAATGGGCCATTTTCAGATCCACAGAGATCAAAATATTCAGATCACCACACTGTCTGATTTTGCTGCCCATTATGGAAATTATGCCTAACACTCTTTTGGTGGTTAACTACTGTAACTTGGCCTTTGCTTCTCCAAAATCCTATTCTCTCATTTAAAATCAGGGAGCAGTTCCACACTAAGACATATCATAATTAAAATGCCAAAGGTTAAATACAAAGAGAGAATCTTAAAAGCAGCAAGAGAAAAGCAGTTAGTTGCCTACATGGGAGCACCCATAAGACTGGCAGCTGTTTTCTCAAAAGAAACTATGCAGAACAGAAACTATGCAGGACAGAAACTAAGCACAAAATATTCAAAGTGTTGAGAACCCAGGATCTACAACCAAGAATACTTTATCCAGCAAAGCTATCATTTAGAGTCGAAGGACAGATAAAGAGTTTCCCAGACATAAATAAACTAAAGGAATTTATCATAACTAACATTTCCTGTTGGAGAGACTTCTTTAAGAAGAAAAAACACACATCAAAAACAGGAATAAAGAATGGTAATCCTATTAACAAGTACCTCAAATGGAAAAGAATTAAGTGCTCCTACCAAAAGATAGAGTGGCTGAATGGATAAGAAAACAAGACTCCTACATATGCTGCCTACAAAAGACTCACTTCAGATTAAAAGACACACAGAGATTAAAAGGGAAAGGATGGAAAAAGATATTGCCTTGATGGACCTAGATGATATTGTGCTGAATGAAATGAGTCAGATAGAGAAAGACAAATATTGCATGATTTCACGTACGTGTGGAATCTAAAGGACAAAATCAACAACAACAACAACAACAACAACAAAAGCAGAAATAAACTCATAGATACAGAGAATATTTAGAAGGATACTAGATGGGAGGAGGGCTGGGGAACAGCAAAAAAAAAAAAAAGGCAAAAGGATTAAGAGGTACAAATGGATAGTTGAAGAATAGACATGGAGGTGTAGTGTGTAGTGTGGGAAAGATGGTTAATAAACATGTAAAGGGGGAAAAGGGCTACTAAATTTAGTGGGGTAATTGCTTTGTGAGTTATGGAGATCTCTAATCACTTTGCTGTACAACTGAAACTGGTATATTTTTGTATGCCAACTATATTTTTAAAAAACCTTGTTGAATTGTACAATGTAAATATGAGTAACTAATTGTCTATTATGTTTCAATAAAGCTGGGAAAAAAATTAAAAAAAAATAAAATCAGGGAGCACATCTCAATAGAATATTCCACCTCTACCCTGGTCTACACAGATCAGTCCTACCAAGCTTTTCAAAATAACTGGTACTCCTATCAGTGATGTATTTCTCAATGTCTTAATGAAGGAAGTAGCCTTTGGGGTTTTTTGGAAGACATAGTGGTCTTGGGAGGTTTTCAAGTCTCACAAGATAAAGTTACTGCAACATTCTTATATTTCAACTTTTTGTTTTCTTCCTATACATATACTAAAGAAGTTCTGGTCTCTCAACTCCACCAAGCAAACTGCTAAAGGCACTGGCAGCTGTCAAAGCTAGAACATGAAATCCAGAATCTCTGGCAATGCACTCGTATTAGCATATTCAACCTAATCTGATAGTAAATTCCATCCTCTTGGTTTAACATTCTTAGAATGCATTCACATGTATATTTCTCAGGTTTCTGCCAGTATGAACTGGCATAACCCTGCAACTCCTTTGGAGTGTAATTTATTTCCTCCCTGATTATACTTTCCACTTGTCTTCTCAGAGTATGATGAGATCTGATTTATTTATTGGGTCCAGGAGGGATAGTGTGGGCCTTGAAAACAAGCATTCCCTTTGAGGGTGGGACTGGAAAGCTAAGATCAAGATTGCATATGGAAGAAGAACTGTTATCTTGTCTCAGAAGCATCTTCCTTATCCTGGGCAGGGTCCCTGGGCTTCTGAGCTCACTTAAGCATTCCTGGATCTTGGAAAGGGTAATTTAGAGCCTTGAGATTCCATGTGATCACCTAGATTAATAGTGACACTGAAATTTTTTCAAACAAAATCTAAAAGGCTGATTCCACTGGCATTGTCAATGAAGGTTTGTTCTTACCTGCAACTAACTGGCTTTTTAATAGCTGTGTGTTAAATTTACTCACAGATCTATTAAGAATTCTGGAAATGCGGAATCGAGGAATTGTTTGACTAAGAACATGCAAAGGATGTCATTAGAAAAGGATGATATAATTATCATGAACTAATAATATTCATACAGTTCCTAGTGAATTTAAAGCACTGAGGTAGATTTGAAATAATACATCAAGATGTCTCTCTTCTCTCTCTCTCTCTCTCTCTCTCTCTCTCACGTGTGTGTGTGTGCACGCGCGCGCACACACACACACACTTGCTCATAACTCTTATTCTCCCTGTTTCTGTTAATGTCAATCAAACAGCCACCCAAGTCACATACTTCTTTCTTCTCCATCCTTCCCCATATCCAAGTGGTCACTAAATCTTACTATTTCCATCTTCCAAACATCTCATTAGTTACACCTTTAATTTGTATTGTTTTCAAAGTTATTACAGAATTCTGCTAATTGGTTTTCCTACTTTCAGTGTTGATTCAATCTGAACTATCCATACTTGCTGTCAGTGATCATTCTAAAGCCCAGATCTGATGGTACTAAACCCCTACTTAAAACTCAAAGAGCTTTGCTTTATATATTAGGTCCCCTATCATCCAGCCCTTGCCTACCTATGTACATTATTATGTGGTGAGCCTCACTTGCTACCTTTCTATTCATATCAGACTAATTACAGTTTCTCAGACACAGCATGCATATTTATACTTCTGTGCCTTTGCATCTGTTTTTCTTTCTGCTTGGAGTATTTTTCCATCCAGCTGATGGACTTTTTGCTTACACTTCTCCTCTGTGAAGCCTTTGCTGACCCACACCCTTTAAGCATAGCATAGTCAATATCCCCTCTAAACCCCCTATTGTCCCTTGTACATATTATGATATCTGGCATCATTTGTTTTCAGGTGTGTCTCGTCTATTAGATCATGAACTTGTTCAGGTCAGAGATCACATTTCATGCATTTCTATGTCCTCAGCAGCCAGCTCAATACATGAGGGTGCTATGATACTGCTGGTAAGGGCTTTGTTGCTTTCTGTTTCCCTCTTGTTTGGAGGAATGCGTATGACCCCATTTCTAGAAAGAAGAGGCAAAAGAATAAGTTTTTTTTTCTTGTATGAGTATTTCTCTTTTTGTGTATGTATGTGTATAGCTACATGTGGCTTAATATAGAAATAGAGAGCTTTGTGTACTTATAAGAGATACCTTTTGCATGTGCCTGTGCATTTATAAACCAGACAATATCTCAAATGCTGTATGTATGTACATTGTATTATTTCCTCCCTACCAGCCACATATTGTAGATGTTATTATATCAATTTTAAAGGCAAGGAAACCGAGGGATAGACTGATTAAGTAGCTTGCCTGAAATTGTGTGTTTTAGGTTGGCTAGGTGCCTCCAATGCATGTGCTCTGATTTTTAGATGCTTTCATGGACACTAATGTTTATTGTTCTAAATATTTGGTAGGTCATTTGTATGTAGATTAATAGCTGTACCTAAACTCCATGTCTTTGGAAAGGTCAAGGTTTGCCTTTGCACCAGTCATTCACCTGTTCACATGGTTTTGGTTTGAACTTGACTCTAATGTCATTCTAACCAGAGATTGGATTGGAATGATTCTTTTCCATAAGGGAGGCTAAAGCAAAAAAAAAAAAAAAAAAGACATTAGGCCATTATTTTATCTGTCCTAAGGGAACACAAATACGGCTGGAGTTTTTTTCTTTTGCCTCAAAGAGGAATTCACTTTTATAGAATCTGCTTATCACTGAGCTACAGTCACAAACCCAGCTATTGGGACAAACCCAAAACCACCACATGCATTTGGTAAAT
The DNA here is from genome assembly GCA_028627145.1 of Eidolon dupreanum. Lineage (NCBI taxonomy): Eukaryota > Metazoa > Chordata > Mammalia > Chiroptera > Pteropodidae > Eidolon > Eidolon dupreanum. Next base: position 64,782,127 of record CM053509.1, read on the forward strand.
GTCAATGGACTTCACTGTCACTTCTAGGCCTAGGAAAACATAAAATTATGTTTAAGTATAGAATTTTTATTAGCACTGCAAGAATTCTGGGTAACTATCAGAGTAAGCTTTTCTGTTTTATCAAAATTCTTTATTTGTCTGAAATGTAGCAGCATATTGCTACATCAAGTTCAGTCCAGAATCAGAGTTTATGATTAGAATCAATATACCTAACATTCTGACACTGAAATTCCACATAAGTCTACTTGACTTATTAATAGTCTATTTAGTAAGAAAACCCAACCATCAGTGTCATCTAGGAATTTATGGAACCAATTACTCATCAGAGATTGTTACTTGATTTTTACGATGAGACTTGCAATAATTTGAGGGTGGGAATAATTTGTACAGCAACATAAATGCAGTAGTAGGGTAAATCAGAGAGGGAAAGTTTTGAAATAAAGAAAAAAAAACATAGTCCAAGATAAAGGGCTATGATATAAAATTGAAATGAGGGTCAGCCAGAAGATTAGAAGTTTGAATATGATATAGAATTGTTTAGAAAATTATGAGTATATGAAAGTAGGGTCAAACAGAAAATCTTTAGGAGAATATTGAGAGACATGAAGCCATAGAAATAAAATAACAATCAAAGAATAAAAAAATAAATTAGTGTATTTCAGCCCTAGCTGCTCATTAGCATCACTTGAGGCACGTTAAGAAAACACTAATTAATCTGAGGTGAGATTTGAGCACTGTCTTTGAAAGCTCCCAGGTGATTCAAATTTTCATCCAGGGTCAAAAAACTCTAAATTAAATGATGCTTTGAAGGCTATTTATAGATCTCTTATTTTTGAAAGATAAAAAATGTAGGCTAAAAATAGAGATATATTGAATTTTTCTCAGTAACATTTCAAAATCTTTGTTTTATGTAAAGTCCTTAAAAAAATCTGACTTATTAGAACAATAGTATTCCAATGGTGTATATTTGGCTAATTCTTTCACATTCTTTCATATTTTTATTAGAGTGATATGTTCTTTAAAATTCATGATGACCCTTGTTTACTCATAATAGCTATGAAAAAAGATTAAGGAAAAACATCATTCTTATTTTAGAAAGAACTCTTAAAAGGCTGTAGCTCCATTTCTTTATGTTAATTTAAATAGCAGCTGCCTTGCTTTTTATTTTTCTTAAGAAATTATTTTAAAATTCTTTTAGTATTTATATATGAAAACATCTGTTTTGCGTAGCTAAAAATAATTTTCTTTAGTATTCCCACAGGAACTTTTTAGTTTGCCACAAATGTCAGGTTTAAAAAAACTGACTTTAAGAAAGTTTACTTTAAAATGCCCCAGGTCAGAATGCAATCTAGTGTCTAGTATCATTCCATTATCCTTGGAGCATTGATGGGCAACATCAATAACTGGTCTCTCCTCATCCACTGCCTGAGCTGGTCTCACTCTTCAGCTTGGAACTCTTGGTGTGTCCTTCTCTCATCTATGAAGACAGTTTATGAGAGAAACATTATATTTCACAAATGCTTTTTCTCTAACTGTGTTTCCTAGGCACATTGTAGTTATGGAATAAATATTTGTTGTATTAATTAAATTACCTCTCTACCTCACCCTGCTCTATTTAAAGGAAAAGACAGATTCTCAGTGAGGTGTTCCTATATGTTTGATAACCATTGTAACAGGAAAGGTCCCAGGTTTGTAGAAAATAACAGGAATATTTTCTTTAAAGTAGCAGCAGGTATAATTTAATGCAAATTTGAAGAATCCAGCCAGTACAGGAGTTAATGCTTGGCCAGTCCATTGCTTCTGTAATGTAACCAGTATCATTAATCAAAATGAGGATGACTCTTAACAGAAGTCATATAAAAACCGAACAGAAGCCAGGGCCATTGAGTTTCAAGTTGCTAAAGCATAATTTGGAAATGTACAAAGCCAAGGAAACTGGGCAATTTCAAGAAGATTTAGGATTTTTTTCAGCATCAGCAACAGTCTGCCTCTTGGTTTCAGAAGATACTATTTCCAGTACATCAGAGACATGTGGGTGGACTGAGTCATTCTCATTCCCTCCTAATTCACTTCTACTCTCCATTTCCCCCAATACCCATGAGCAATCTGCTACTTTCTGTCCTGTAGAATGCAATAATTTACTGAGAATTCTTCTGAAGAAAAACTCGAAGGTCCAAATTTGAATCCATTGCAAATCAGAATTCATTAATTTGCCTTGCATTTGCATCTGTCAACTCCGCTTCCTTCTACTACACTAATTTAAGCTGGAATAGCAAGAAAGTTTGAATACAGCAATACCAATAATGCCAGGCCATTTTTAGGGTTACATTCTGCTGTGGGGTAAGGAGATAAATGATGAAACAGACCAAATGATGCTGGGTACTTCTTTTTTTTATTGACAGTGAGTTTTTTTTTTTTTTTTACATTTTCAGGAATGGAATGTTATTCTAAGAGTGAATCTAAAAGTCTTTGCATCTGTGAATCATATAGCCTGAACAACCCACAAAACTCTGGGCTCCTTTCAAAAATATTTGTAGGACACCCAGGAGATTCTCTAGATTGATAAGGCCGTGGTCAGTGACCACACATTGCTGTCACTATTGTGCTGCCTTCTCTGCATCTAGAAGTTATGCTCCTTGGGTAGTCCTTGTGTCAATTAATTAGATATTAATAGCAGAACATATGTACCACTCTCCCCTGCTGCCTCTTGGCTTTAAGTAGGCCGCAGAGGGTCAGAGGACAGATGAGCTGCTGGTATATGTGTGAAGACTTTAGGGGGTTGTGAGAGGGGAAGCACACATCATACCTCCGATCTGGAGTTTGACTGCTTATTCCCAACTCCTGCTGTTCTGCTGTGCCGGATGACGGCCTCCTCCTGAATTTGCCTCTCATCATGTTTGTCCTTGAAACTCTCTTGGAAATAACTTGAATCAGAGAGAATGTAACTTCCCAGAGGCCTGCCTTTTATGACCTCTCCAAGAATAATTTTTTGGGGTAACCAGAAAGAAGGCCATTAAGACTTTGTTTTCAGGGTATAAGTTGAAGAAGCTAAAATGTGCTTCAATACCTAATAGACAATGGCGTTCATACTCTATTCCTATGTCTCTCTTATACTTGAATGCCAAGTATAATAGCTTGAATGCGATTTCCTAGTCAGAGTTTTGGTGTGAAGAGCCTTTTAGAAAAAGACCTAAAGTGCCACTTTTCACTTGTTCTCTCGGCAGTCTCAATGCTGCTTATCTAGAAGTCTAGTTAGTAGTCATACCACTCACTGCTCACTGTCCATGGTTTACCGCATCTCTTACAACAGCTGTCAAATCCTCAGGAGGACAATTTGTTGGAAAAAGAACTGCTTAGTCAAAATATTCATATATTAAGTCAGCTGCTCTTGGGGACTGGGACTTCCATTTTTTATCACAAATGTATATGAACTTGCAGTATCTTTACCCTGAATGAAACTTGTGCCAGTCTGGTCTGGGTGGTACAGAGATGAGAGCACTGTGCCTAATTCAGAAAAAGTGTGGTCTGGTTCCATTTTTGTAACACATTCATGAGTTACTTGGACAAGTTGGCTTTGAACTCAGTCTTCTGATATATGATTGGGTTGGACCAGATGAAATCTCAGGTCCCTACTAGCTTGACTACCTATAAATCTAAAGAGTTTTAGTACTTAGTACATTTAGTTACTAAGTACATTCTCAATAGCTATTCACTATTTTTATGGCAGGTTCTAGAAAAGATGTAGTCCCATCTCTATTCTTAAAGACGTGATCTGTTTATAAATGGTCATTTATCCATGATCATTCCTACCTTTATACAGAGATATATAGCTTTGTAAAGTGTTTATTATCTCAAATAGCCTGCTCAGGTACTTTATAGAAGAGAAATCTGCAGCTCATAAAATTATGATGCTTTTTTTAAGGTCTTGAGGATAGTACATGGGTAAAGTGGATCTAGAACCCATGTTTTTCCTCACTTGAAGTCTAGTACTCTTCTCATCTCACTATAATGAAATAATACTAAAACAGTACAGGCCAAGTTACAGTAATACCATTCAAATAGTGTAAACTGTGCTGTATATATGTCTTTCATAAAGAAAGTAGTGAGTGGGTGGAGGAAAGTTCATATTTTACTTTCTCTTAAAAGATATGAGAAAATCAGTGGTATTTCCATAGTGAGGATTTCTGGTAATTACATCTATTTTTAAAGTACCACAGTCACCAATACATTTGTTTTCTTTTCGTGAACTAGACAGTATAGTAGTGCTGATTGTTTTCCCATTCTTAGTTGTTTGTGTTCCCCACCACTCATGTCCTCCATTTATATACCATTTCTTTTCTTTGATTAAATTTCTTGAACTAAATGATTAGAAACCTTGATAGAGAACACTGATATCTCAAAAAGCCACAAATTGACTTCTAATATTTTGGGGTTGTCCTTGAAAGAAATCTTAACTACAGCATTCTTTATTGTACTAGGAAGTGAACCGTAGGTAACATATAGAATCAGATGGGCTAATATATTACTATTTATGTCCCACCAAAGACCCAATGGAGGAATGTCTCTTATATTGGCATGACTAAGATCACAAGCTACCAGAGGACAGAGATCAATGAGCTATTGATAGTTTTGTTGTTTTTCTTATTAGAATTGACTACTAATGTTATCTATTCTGCATTTGTTTTATAAATTTTAATTGAATTAAATTTCCCCAAATGAAGAACAGTAGTATTTGAGGTCTATAAAAAGTGTTTAACATATTGGTGTTGGAAAAGGAGAGAAAAGAACAATAGTGAGTCCAGTTAATTTTCTCCCTGTGAACTCCATGTGAACCTTATAGTCAGGAGAACAAATTGTACTTGAAACTTCATTGTACAGAAAAGAAGCCTTTGTTTAAAGAACTAATGTAAATTCCAAGGTTTTAGCTTATTGAATTCAGTTCGATGGCTTGTGGCCAAAAATTTAATGAGGACTGAAACTGCTGATATCTCCCACCATTCAATTCTACCACTGGGACAACAGTTGATGAAAGAAAGAGTTGTCTTAAAATTCAAAACAGTTAATATATTCTGTCTATTTTCAACTTTCATCAAAATGAAGTCACCTTCACAACATTGACTTGTAGCAGGACTGTGTCCTCATTTGCCATTTTTAGCTGGATTTTTGAATGAAAATAAGGGAAAATAAATCATTCTGTCCTCTTTCT
>CM053509.1:64787832-64818345 GCA_028627145.1 Eidolon dupreanum
CCAGAAGTACACCAAAAGACGGAGATGTACTCATAGGACAAGAGAAAAAACTCTTCCCTTCCGCTACACCTTACCACCACACTACAAAATGCTTATTTGCCAAAGTTTCTTTCACCTAGTACATCATATCTAGACTTCAATAAAAAATTACAAGTCATACTAAAAAGCAAAAACACACAGTTTAAAGAGACTGAATAAATTAGAGTCGGATATGGCAGACATGTTGAAATTGTCAGACAAGAATTTAAGACAACTATGATTAATATGCTGAGGGCTCTGATGAAAAAAGTAGACAATATGGAGGAACAAATGAATAATGTAAGCAGAGAGATGATAATTATAAGGAAAAAAACACTAGAGATCAAAAACACTAACAGAAATGAACATCTATAATAGGCTCATTTATAGACTGGATGCAGCTGAGGGAAGAATCTTTGAGCTTGAGGATAGAAACTTCCAAAACTAAAAAGCAAAGAGAATAAAAGACTGAATAAATCATAACAGAATATCCAGGAATTGTGTGACAGTTAACGAAGGTTAACATATGCATAACTGTAATACCAGAAAAAGAAGAAGGGAACAAAAGCAACATTTAAAGTAATAATGACTGAGAATTTCCCCCAAATAATGTCAGACACCAAACCATAGATCTAGGAAACTTGGAGAACACCGAAGAGGATACCCATAAAAATAAATAAATAAGATAAAACAAAACAAAAATCTAAACCTAGGCATATCATTTTCAAAAATCAGGAAAGTGAAGATAAAAAAAAAATCTTTAAAGAAATCAGAGAATGAGAAAATCAGCTTACCTATACAGGAGCAAAGAAAAATTACATTTGACTTCTCCTCATAAACCATGCAAGGAAAAAGAGATTAGAGTGAAATATTTAAAGTGTTGAGAGAAGAAAACTACCAATCTAGGGAGATGTGCTCCTATGAGCATAGGAAGAGAATGCAACTCAGTCTTAGGACAATCTATTCTTTCACTCTGGGATCTCTGATATCAGAGGGCCTTGCTTACTCAGATTGAACAAACAGGAGGATAAGTGATGTAGATCCAGTTTTTCTCCTTTTTGATCTACTGCAAACATGTCTGCTCTGCTGAGAGTATTAAAGCTTTGAAGCTGTGTAAGAGTCAGAAATTCACAGCAGGGTGTATAGGGAGGCATGCATGATGGATTTTCTATAGCAGCAGGGATAGAATCTATTGCTCATCAAAGGCTGGAAAGCAGGCCTCCCTAAGAGGCCAAGACAGAAGAAAAATGAGCTTGGAGTGAGGAAACACATGATAAAATGTGGATATCTTCAAAGAAATATGAAAGTTAAGGATTAAGGGAATGCATGAACTCCATTCTGAGGTCTGCTTTTCCAGGTATCAATATTTTCATAGACATGTAAAAGCCCTAGACATATCCAATAGATATTCTCCAGCCTTAGAGGATATCTGAAGCCTAGAATTAGTGAGTGACTTGCTCGGAATGACTCAGGTAGTTATTAGCAGTCCAGGATATTCGAGCACTTACCACATGAGCACTCTTTCCATGAAAACACACACTGTGTTGTTTCCTTTACCCTTCTATCCAGTTTTTCTTCTGCTGATGAAATTGAAACCATGCTACAGTATATAAATTCCCAAGAAAGAGGGAGATAAAAGTATAAACAAAGAATTGAGAGATGTTACTGGCATTGTATCACAAGTGGTTAGAAGGGAAATTGGTGTCACACAGAAAGTCATAGTCAATTCTACCATTCGAGAAAGAAAAGATTTTAAAAAGGTTTTCATGGAGAAGTGATTGAATTTAGTTTTCTTTCCTTTTTAGCCTTACCTAAGTGTAGACATTTCAAGGGACTCCCCATCTCTTTGTTTACAGCATTTCTTCTCTCATTTAATAAAATATACGAACACCAGATTCTATGCTGGGCACCAGACAGGACCCTAGGTAAGAAATTTAGTTTATGGACTTGTGTTCATGGTCTGTTACAAAACATTTGGACAGCAAAAGATATATGGCTAAATGAAAAGACTCAAAATAAGATTTTCCCAAGGGCTATTCCCAAAAGGCTAGGCATGTGCTTACAAATGACTTGTGCTGTCATGCAGGCCCCTTTTAAGTGATTTTTAAACTGCCATAATAAAAAATAAAAACAACTAAGATCTATGAAGTCTATAAAGGGCCTTATATAGTTTAAACTCTTCACAAATATTACTTGAGAAATAGCAGGATGTTTGGGGAAGATATCCAAAAAAGAAAGATCTTTATTTCTGTCACTTATATCTGCACAACTAAAACATGCGGCTCCTGAGCATGAAGAGCTAACTGTCTCCAGTGTTTTTCCTGAGCATAATGCTTAATAAGGGAAGACGTGATTACCATGCTGGGTTGAGGAAGTCACTTTGAGCAGCACTACTTACCTTTACTATACTTGGCAGATCAACAGCGATGTGCATCACTTTGGGGACAACTCACTCACCTATCCTGGAATACTATACTGGACAGGAGAGAGACACATAAAACTTCAAACAGATAACTTGGTTTCATTCCAAAAAGTTATAGATGTAAATGAATAGGAGGCTCTGAAAGTTGGTGTTCAGAAGAATATCATAAATTAAAATTTCTTGGGCTTTGAAAGTTGTCTGGAAGAAATACATAATACAATTCATCTTTATTCATTTTTAAAGGATAGGAGGAGCAGTGATTTACAGAAGCCTAGAATATCATTTTGCTCTTGTCTACTGTATTGGGATCTATTCAGATTCTGCTGGTGTCATAGTTCGGTAATTCTTGGAGAAGAGCCAGAAGAACCTGGGAGAATGACAACACTACATTTGTTTCAAAGATAAAAATAGAAATTATCCCATCAACATCGAGCTGCAGGAATATAATTCATCATGAAAGAGTTATGCAGAGGTACTGGACCTATTAATAGGATACTCTTTAGGGACAAAGATGATTTTAGTAAGCATTTAATGATTTAATTCAAAAAACAGTTTTTGAAATAAAGTGTCAGACAAAAATGGTAGTGTATATGTAGTGCATCCATGCTATTTGAAGTCAGTTTTATAGACTTAAGCTTCTGTTTTCTAATGAATTATTATCTGTTTACTGTTTTTCCTTCTAACTTTGTATTGTCCACATTAGCTTATCCAAAGTTAATTAAATAGGTTTATACTGGCACTATCTATACTGCTACTTGTGACCTTTCCATGAAGGACTAAGGGAAGAGTGAAAAGAACATTTTCCTGGATTTTAGAAATCTTAAATTCTAGGTCCAGCTCTATATCTAATAAGCTCTGTGACCTTGGGTAAATCATATAATTTTATTCATATTCAGTTTTGTTATCTATAAAATGAAGCTGGACCATATGATTTTGAGAGTCCCTTCCATCTCTAAAATTATATTGTCCTGTCAGCTCTCATTTTTACTAATTTGGAGGAGCAATGAGCTGCTGCTATGACACAGTAGATTAATCCTCACTGTTTCTACCTAATTGGCATAGGAAGTGACAGGAACTGGGATGAGAAGAAGGGATGCAGCTGAGGGAGCTGCAAGTGGGCATGAGCAGATTATTCTCAGTACTCTGAGTGCCTTCCTATTGTCCATTAGCCCCACTGCCCAGATGCTCGTCACTTAAAGAAGGGATCTGACCTTGGACTCTAGTGACCTTCAGTGTATATAATCATATGCTGCCTTTGGGCTAATGTTTGTTACCTGAAGACCCTTTTTAAATATATACAAATTTCAGCATGTAATTATGGAAATGTGTCTGCTACTATGAACAAGGAAAGAGCTGTTTAAGGGTGTCTTATCTATTTCGCATTGTAGAATTATAGACTGAAAGTTTGTGCCATGGACATCTTGGGCAGTATAGGGAAGCCTCTGGCCTACACCTCGGGGTAATGTTTTTCAAATATAAAATACATAGGATTACAAAGAAATCAACTAAAATCAAAACTATTCCATCCATAAACCATAGTTTAAGCACTATAAGTATCATTTTCCACCTAGACTAAACTTCTTGAGGCCAGTATTATGTCTCTTGTTCACAGATGTGTCCTAGGTGTCTACCACAGTGAGTTGTTCAGACAGGACACTCTGTAAACACATACCTACTCATTTAGTCATGCTATTTTGATACTGTCCCTCCTTTTAAAAAGTCTGTCTCCCCATTGGAGTGTGAATTCACTGGGGATACTGAAGCATATCCACTATTGCCTCTCCAGGTCTTGCACGGTGCTTCACACATAGTTGTTGCTCCAATAGTATTTATTGAATGGAAGCTAGCCTTGCACAGTTTTCACTTTCTTCTGGCAACTTTGAGTTCTGGGTTATTGGTTTTTTGCTGGTGATTCTTTTCTCTGGAGATGCTGAAGTCCTGAAGAACTGCAGGGGAGGGTCAGTGTGATAGTTAATTTTATGTCAACTTAACATTTGAATTGGTAGACTAAGTGGATTGCTCTCCCTATTGTGGGTGGGCATCATCCAATCCATTGAGGGCCTGAATAGAAAAAAGAACAAAAGCCTGAGGAAGGGGGAATTCACCACCTTTTTTTCCTGCATCACTGATTGAGCTGGAATATCTCATTTTCAGCCTTCAGGCTGGGGTATGACATCATTGGCTCCTTTAGTTCTCAGGCCTTAGGACTCAGACTGAATAATACCACTGGTTTTCTTAGATCTCCAGCTTGCAGATGGCAGATCATGGGATTTCTCAGTATCCATAATCACAAGATCTGATCCCTCATAATAAATCTCTCTCTCTCTCTCTTTCTATCCCTCCCCATCTCCTCCCCCCCGCCCCCAACTTCTCTTCCTCATCTCTCTCTTCGTATAACCTCCCCTCAGCAGTCAGTAAACTTCAATGAGGGAGCTGGCCCACCCAATCCCCTCTATGACCATATGTTTTCCTCTTTTGAACACCATGGGGGATGCCCTCAGGCCTAGGCTTGTTCTGGGTGGATGGAGTGCGGGGCTTCCTAGGACCGCAAAAAGGGTACAGTTGGAGTCAGCAGGCTGCACTTTGTGACTTCGGGTTTGTGTGTTGGGAAGAATAGGTGCCCGTCTAGATGGAAGGGCAGGGAGAGCGGATGGACTGGGATCTGCTGTGAGTCAGGTGCGGCCCGGATGTCAGCAGAACTAAGCCTGAGGCTTTGCTGCCGCAGCCTCCTCTTCCTGGAAGAAGAACTCGCGGGATTGCAGTAGTTCTATAGAAATGCGCATCGGAGTCCTGGGATCAGAAACAGCTGGGTGTCCATGGGTGCTGGAGACATCTCTGCCAGGATCGAAGTGAGGAGTCGATCTTACACCGCCTACAAAGCAAATGCCAAAGCTCCCTTGATGTTCTAGTCAGTCACAGTGCACTGGAGCCTCTCCACAGTGGCCAGGTGTGGGAAATCAGGCTCTGGACCAAAGGCTAGGCAGGCACAGACCAACCAAAGCCACGACAGGTGAATGAACTACGCACGCATAGGCCTGCCGCCAAGTTTATTGTTTTCCAGGAGGCGGAGGGCCTGAGGCAGTGACCAGGCTTAGGGTGCGGTTTCCTGGTGCCCCAATTCAAAGTCTGTCGGGGGCCAAGGCCACTACAATCTGAGCACAACGTTCCATCTCACAACCTCGGGGCCAGTTGTTCCTCCTGGCAGTAGTGAGCTGTCTAGAATTTATTCTAGGAGACCACAGCCGCCTGTTCCTCCAGCTTTTCCCATATCTATCTATTTCTGTTGGTTCTCTTTCTCTAACATAGATCCCTGACTAATACAGTTAAGTGTAGTGCAGTAGAATGTGCAGGGATCTCCAAGAACAGAAAACCCAAGTTTTTTTTTTGTCTCCACCATTAACTAGTGAGACCTGAAGAATGTCCATTGCTTTCTCATGTGTATTAGACAAGATAATCTGAAGATTCCTTCCATATGCAGATTCTTCGCACTTATGCGAAGGTCCAGAGAATCCCAGTAGAACAAATTTGCTGCCTAAACTGCAAATGTTTGTTTAGAATATAAGTATAGTTTCTCAAAACACTGCTCAGTAAACTTAGCTTTTGATAAGAGGTTTTCAAAGCTTTTCAGTGAAGTTTAATACATAAGATGTGTTTATAAATTCCTGCCGAGGTGGTGACTCAGGAATCTGTACAGTGTTCTGGAAAATGAAATGGCTTGTGCTTTTAATGGGGATTTGGAAGGTTAGCAGTGCTTGACAACTAAAGCTAACATTCTCCTTTATTTCTTTTTTTTTTTTAATTTTATTTTTCAATTACAGTTGATATACAATATTATATTAGTTTCAGGTGTACTCATTGGAGATTATGATTTTGAACGTACTCTAGTTGGATCACTGAATCGGAGGATCACCTAGTAGGCTGGAGAGGCTCTCTCCAGCAGGGGCTCTGGGTGGATGCCCAGTGGATACTGGGGGCTAGCTTGGGAGCCTAGATGTACCTTCTGTTTGATTTTGTACTTCTAAGCATATCGACTTGCCTTTTAATTATTTAATCATAGTAAACACAGTTGTTTTATAATCTGTTTTTGATAATTCCAGTTATCCAACATCAACGTCTGTTTCTATTGTCTTTTTTTTCTTCTGGTTCTTACATGGTATCTTACTTCCTTTGTATTCTGCTTTTAAAATTTGCTGTATTTTCATTCGTTGTATTTTGCTTGGTGTCTTTGAAAAATAACTTTTGGTGGTTCTCCATGACCTAGAATGATGGTTTCTTTCTCTGAATAGGGTGCAGGTTGGCTCCTGCCAGAATCTGGGAACACTTCTAGTCAGGAACCATTCTTAACAAAATTCAAAGCTTGGAGTTCCCTGGACCATGAAGAATATGTTTTAATTACATGAAAACCTGTGTGAAGTTTTGACTACAACCGCTGTTTTCCAGATTTCTTTTTTCTTTTTGCATTAGTGACACAGCTGTCTTCGCTGAATTTCTATGGTGAAAGATGGGGTATTTGCTTCTGGTTCAATCTTTTTTTTTTTTTTTTTTTTTTAGGCAAGGCAACCCTTGGTTGGCCTCACAGATTGCAAGGACCTTGTCAGCTTACAATCCCTTATTTTTAAATTTTTTCATTTTTTAGGCCTACAGCACCTGGTTTCCCTAGGTGATCTCCCATCCAAGTACTAACTAGGCCCAACCCTGCTTATCTTCTGAGATTAGATGGGATTGGGCTTGTTCAGGGTAGCATGGCGGTAGACAGCTTCTGGTTCACTCTTATCCCAATGGCTTCATCTGCCCCCTTTTCATTCCATGTGGTCTCCCTGGAAAATTTTATTCAGTTGTATGATAACTATCAGGACCACTCAAATCTAAATCCATCTTCCTCTCCTGAGTGCCAGACCCATGTTTCTAACTGCTTTCTGGACATTTACATCTTGAATTCAGTGCTATCCTCAACCGGACTCACTTCTCCCCATCCTACTTTTCTCAGTTACAACCTCTCTCTTCCTGTATTACCAACTTGCTTACTACCTTCAGTATCCAGTTGTTACTAAATTTTTTCACTGTAGTATTTTTTGAATTTTCCCTATTTGACTCGTTGCAGCCGCTAATGCCTTAATTTAGCTTCACATATATTGCTCATTATAGAACAACTTCATTGTACATTCCCATTTGCCCCTCCAGAACCACTCTCTTTCCTTCTCTACAAATCCATTGTGCTCTGTCTGCCCAGGAGACTGACCTTTATGGCCTGTACTCACAGGCTCCCTTGTCCTCTGACTTCTACTAGGCTCAGCCAGAGGGAGACCCTGGCAGAAGATGGAAACATAGGTAAATAGTGAGGGCAAGTTATTATCTTATTTTTTTCCCTCAGGATCACCACAGGTTGCCTGCAGCCTTCTCCTGAAGACCATAGTTCCTGCTGGTTGTTGACTTTTCTTACAGTTAGCTCTCGCTTACAGGCAGCTACTCTGACAGGTGGCATTCTGTTACAGGGGGCCATTCTTCTGGCCTATTTAAATAACTATCTACCTTTGCCCGTTTGATTCTAGAGGTGGTAAGAACTCACAGCAATTCATTTTTCCCAGATTACTCCACTGTTTTTTTTTGGTTTCCCTTAAAACTTCTCACACATTTGTAAACAGTTTCTTTAAGTAATTGTCAATAATCCCTTTCAGTTGGGCCATCTAAGTCACTCTGATGGGTGCAGTAACACACAGAGCCCTCTGTGATCTCATGCACACCTCAGAACCTTTCTCTAACTTCACTATCCACATATCTACCCTCTAGGATATGCTGGGATATGCTGTTTCTGAGACCTGAAGTGTTCTTTCACAATTCATTGCCTTTTTATGTGATTTCCCCATTTCTGAGACCTGAAGTGTTCTTTCATAATTCATTGCCTTTTTATGTGATTTCCCCATTCCCTGGAATGTTCTTGTCCCCCCATTCCCCCTTTTTTTACTTTACCTGAAAAAAGTCCCTTCCAACCTTTTAGACAAAATCAACCATTATCTCCTATTATTGTCAAAATAATTGCTGTCCCTTCATCTAGGACCACTCCTAGGTCTTCTGCCTGATAGAGGATTATACCTTCCCTCCCATTGACTTCAGGCTTATCTATGTGACTTGCTTTAGTTAATAAAACATGAGTGGAAGTAACACCTGCAGTTTTCATATCAGGATGGTTCTACCATTTTTCCTTTCTCTCTGCTGTGAAAATGGTAATGAACTTGATAGAAGTCCTCCTCTAGCCTTGATTCTGGAGGTAGAGCAGAGATACATTGATTCACATAAACTAATTGTTGGTATGTAATATGAATGAAAAAACAAACAAAACCTTTCACAATGTTGTTTTTTTGTAAATCACTGAATTTTGAGGTTATTACTACAGCATAACTTGGACTAAACTGACTGTTTTACTTTCTCCATAATGAGAGAGTTACACAAAGATTTTTCTTCAAGAATTTTTACCTTTCACTATTTTATAATGATGTGAAAGGGGTTTGGTTAAGTTAACAAGGACTTTTAAAATAAGTCATTTATCAGTAAGATATAACACTAAACATTTCATTAAAATTATGTTTGAAGAATATGTAATTATGGAGGTGATTCTCATGGTATGTCATTAGAAGAAAAACACTTAACCAAATCATGTCTACCATATTCCCTCTGTATTAAGTGTACACTTTCTTTTTATAGTTTTCTACATTTTCAAAGTATTGTACAATAGTCATGCATGACTTTTATATTCAGAAGTAAAATGTTATTTAAATATAACTTTCTAATGCCATCCCCAATTTTCCTAGGTGAAACAATATTCTTTCTTCTCTAAAAACATGCTGTTTAGTGATATTATATTTTAGCTTGTAAATCTCTTCCTTTAAACAATATAAAAATATACCTAACTCATAACATTATGGGGGGAAGGGTAAAAAGAGATAATTCATGTAAAACAATTAGTATAATATCTTGCATATAGTAACCACTCAGTAAGTGCTGTTTTATGATTGTATTGTGTGTTTTGTAAATTTTTAGAAATGCATATACTTTTGGAGGGGCAAAAGTTAGGTGACAGAATGACTTTTAGGATAATCAGTTATTTTTATTGCCCTTAGAAGGTTGTCATCTTTTTGCATTTGAGTCACCATCTTCTCATATGGGTGGTTAAGGCTATGCCTATGATATCTGAAGAAGGTTGAACATCTTTTTTATAAAAAGGTATATGTTTTCTTTGAGTGCCTTAAGAGTTTTAGAGCCCAGATTCTTGAACAGACACCCATATTCCCTGTTCCCAACATGCTCCATTGGAAGGTGCCACTAGTGTAAAAGATATGACAAATATACAATTCATAGGGGATAAATCAAAACCCACTTATTTTTGTTTTCAATTATCTATTAAAAATTTATTAAGAGAGGGTCACTTTTTTCCTGCCACTGGATTACTTTTTTCACCATTTATAAACAATAGATATTTTAAGTATAAAAACACATTTTCAATTCTGAAACTTTCAGTGTCCAGTCCAAGACATTGCTCAACCCTTCACTCTTCAAAGGAAAGCCTTCTCCATGCTCTTTCCTAGTTAAGGCTAGAGACCTGATTTGGCAGATGGCCCAACTTTGGGGAAGGGGCTGTGTTTGCCTTCTTTTCTCAGCTCTGCAGGTGCTCATTGGCTACTTTTTAGATACCACCAAGCTTGGGGAGTGGGAGGAAAGAAGAGGTCAAGGGATAGCATAGAAAAGTTTCTACGTATTGGTGTCTGGTAGCCTCTCTGCTTTTGTGTTCTGCCTGCCAGGTTTAAAATGAATATTTTCCTCATGGATGCTTTTTAGTGCTTCCCTGGGGCTCCATGCTGGGCTTCTCTAGACCAGTTCTCATAACTTGGATGAAACTTAATTAAGCCTGCCATTTCTCCCCACTCTCTGCTTCTCTGTGGTCCTCCACACACACATAGGATTCTGATAGTCGAGTTCCCTTACTTTCCTAGGTGTCCTCTTGGGCTGGGTTCACTCTCCATGTGGCGCATATTGGGTCCATGGAAAAGACTCATACACAGCTGACTTAAACATGAGTGGTAGTGTAATTGTTTAGCAAGTGGAGTGCTGTCAGTGTTCCCCAACTACAGGGAGCCTATGTCAGGTTCTCAAAGTGGCTTAGTTAAAGCTCTGTCCTTACTAGACTTCAAATGAGAGGGCAGGCAGTCCTCAGCCTTCCTTTATTTCAGGGATTTCATGTCATACCTTAGATTTCTCCAATGATCTCCCCTTAGATTCTACTTCACATTGTAACCACTTTTTAGATTCTTGATCTAGCTGAGGGATCCCACAGTGGTAGAAGTATTTATTGAACATTTCCTTGTAAGTTCTGCATTTTGGCCTGGCACCTCACTATGGTATTCCAGGATTAGTATGTGTTGGTGGCTGGGTGAATGCTAAAGTGCTGATATATTTTTCTGCTCATTTCAGGAAATGGTAGTGCACACCAGTAAGACTTATGTGTCAAGAGGAATAGCACTCTGGCAATGCTTAGAAAGCCAATGGGTCATGGATACTTAGTGATATTTTAGAAATCAGATAAGCCTGGGTTTACATCCTATCTCTTCCAGGGACTAGCTGCAACTATGGGCAAGTAAATCAACTTCAGGTTTCTCATCTGTAAAATTGGGATAATAATAGTACCTGTATTATAGGCTTTTGTGAGGGTTAAATGAAATAATGCATGTAAAAATCTCAGCACGGTGTCTGGCAAGCGGTGTGGTAATAGGACGATTAACAAATATTATCGAAATATCACAATATGCCCATGTGGCTTTGTGACTCTAAAGCAATTTGAGACAATATCCTAAAAGCTCTCTGCCTCTGAAAGCCACCCTCTCCTCACTCTCTTTTCTGGCCCTGTTACCAATATTTCCCATTACATGAAGTTAAATGCTCCATTCAGTTTTCATCCTGAGGTGACACCTGGCAGTTGATTCAAGTTGAGCCTGAGGACTGGTTTATTATCTCAAGGCCATAATCCCCACCTGGATGAGTGTGTACACTCCCGAGCCCTGCCCCTCTGGGCTATAATCCACGCAATTCCCTTCTCATCCTTAATGCTAAAATGACCTTGGATAACTTTTCCACTGTACTTTTTTGCATTCTGTTTCACTGTCTAATAGGATGCCACATAGATTTGATTAAGATGACAGCTTTGTCATTTGGAGAAAAAATTATACATGGTTTCATAATGCTCTTTCTAAAGCACAAAGCAATTTTGTCATTAAATCCTGAATGCTCTCTTTAGTTGCATTTCAAGATGGCTTTCCCAGAGCCAGATGAAAGTCTTCAAAATGACTTCTGACAACTATCAAATGACAGTGGCATTCCTGCCACCATGTTGCTTGTAATCTATAAGGAAAGGATGACAGCCATTAAAAAGGGAATGTAACCACTTTCACTAGAGAATTGCTAATTTTATAAGGTTATCAAAACTTCTAAAATTAGCATTTTGAATTTTCTTTAAAGATTTTCACTATCCAGCTTCTTTAAACACGTACTTTGGAGACAAGGTTTATAGTAGTTTCTCATTTCCAGATAATCAAGCATAAATGTCTGTCGACACTAAATTGGACCACCCTATATTCATTTCAGTGATATGACAGAGTAACTCATTTTTATATTAAAACAAGTATCTAATGGTTAATGGATGTGATGGTTTGTCTTTTTCTTAAACATCTGAGAAAATGCCTTTGAGCTAAGATTCCCCTTTAAATTTAGCAGATAGAAATGTGCATTTAAAATTTTATTTAAGTATTTAAAAAATACATTTAGGATTAATATTTGCATAATAGACCAAGCTATTTGGAATTTTTCTTCTCAAGTGTTTTCTCCATTATTTCATTGATGCTATAGAGAAAGAAACTTGGCATCTGGGTACCCTGAATTTATCTCTGTTATCTGGCTAAATGTAATCTAATAATGAAAAATTAGGCTATGTTAGTACTACTACATTCGTAGAATTTCATGGAGGAGGAGTAGTAGGATTTATGGGATATTACCATTTTATAAAGACCACGAATCTTTTATAAATGAATTATATTTATTCATCTAATAAAATCTTACCTCTATTTTGTGTTAATAGTGTGAAAGTGATGAAGTCCCTAATATTTTGGGAATCTGATTTTATCCAGTGAGGAACTCTACAGCTCTATCCTTATACTACTTGTGTGTCTCAGGCATATAGGTTTCTCCAAAAGAAGAGAGGCAAAACAAAGGGTTGCAAAATTGAGTAGGAGGTAACATAATACCTAGCAACTTTTCTTTCAAGATGGTATTGCAATACTTAGAATGATTAAAGAATTTTTCTCTATGATTTTGTTTCACAGCACTTTTTACCATGATATGCCTCAGTGTCGTTTTTGTTATATGTACATGTGTGAGTTTTATGTCATTTTTTGAATCTGTGGCTCAAAGTTCTTCCTCATTTTTGAAAATTTCTCAGTGTTTCCTCAAATATTGCTTTTGTTCCTTTTCTGGTATCTGTGCCTTCTAGGAGTCCTATTATGTTCATATATCACCTTTTCATTGTGCCCCTTACGTCTCTTACTCTTTTTTCTTTAATTTTTCAATCCTTTTTCTCTCTGTGCTTTATTCTGTATATCCAGTGCACTAATCTTTTCTTCAGCTATGTTGTTTGATGAAAAGGAGGCTTTTTCTGAACATTTATTTGTTGAGCAAGTATTGAGAAACACCACTTGTCAGGCACCATTTTATGCATTGGGGGTGCATTAGTGAACAAAGAGAACAAAAATCCTACTGTTGTGAAACTTATATTCTTGTGGAGGGAGACAGACTGAAAACAAAAAATATTCTAAGTATACTATGTAGTATTTTAGAAGGTGTTATGTACCATGGAAAAAATAGAGCAGAGTGATGGTAGCAGACCTCATCAAGAAGGTGACATTTATGCAAAGCTTGAAGGAAGTGAGAGAGTGTGTGACAAGGGGACAGAAGGGTAGAGACCCTATGTTATAACAGGATCATTCTGGCTGTTACTGAATTGAATTGTAAGAAACAAGACTGAGAAAAATAAACTAAATAGGGGCTATTGAAATGATCCTGGCTTGGAGCAGGGTGATAGTAGAAGAGGTGTTGAGAAGGGGCTGGATTCTGGAAATATTTTGATTGTAGGATCAACAGGATGTATTAAAGGACTAGATGTATAATGTGAGAAGAAAAGAGATATCACGGTTGACTCCAAGCTTTTTTTTGTCAGTGGCTGAGATGGGAAAGAGGTGTAAAGTAAAGCTAGAAGCTCAGTTTGGAACATAGTTAAAAAAACATTCAAGTGCCGATGTAATTAAGCAAACCATACATTCATCTATTTTATCCAGTTTTATTTACTCATTGATCTTACCATTTTTTATGTGTCATTTTGTTACCTATTTCTCTTATTAGAACATGAGAAAACAGGCATCTTTTTCAGCTTGTGTACCATTGGATCTTAGAATGTTGCCTGGCAAAAAGCATGTGCTCTGTAAATATTTGTTGAATGAATTAATGAATTCATATAGTTTTCCAAAGTTGCAAAGTAGGTAGATTGGTATTTGAAATGCCTAGTTCTTCCGGGCAGTTGTGAGGTTTAGATATTATGTAAAAACATAGATTTTCAAGCATAATATAGACAGAAGTGCCTCTGTATGTCTGTGACTTTTAAAATTAACATTGATATCTATATGATTTTGGAAGCATAGTAATTAAAAGCCCAGGCTTTGGAACGATTGAGACCTTGGTTTGAATGTCAGTGGAGCTATTTTCTAGCTGAATGACTTTGGGAAAATTAGTTAATTTTTCTGTGCCTCCATTTCTTCTGTAACTACTCAGTATAATTATGCTCATAAGGGTATGGGGGACATAGTAAGTGCTCAGAAGTCAGAGATATTATTATTATTCTGTCTCCTGATTGTTATATCTGTTATTGTGAATATTCATAGTGTTTTAAAAAGGCCCCGTTATATCTTATCCATTTTTATATCTTCTGTGTAGACCTCATGTCCTCTTCATTGCATTTTGTTTTTTTTTTTCCATTCAATAGGCCTTCCCTTTTATCAGCCTTTTCTAAGGACTAAAGATTAGTGTGAAAGATGTTTAAAAGAAAATGTAGCCAGCTGAGTTAGTAACATTGAGCAAAAGTCGATTACCTGATGTTGAACTCAAGATGAGGGGCTTTTCATTCCAAAACCAGTAAACATTCTGGAAATTTTGTTTTAAGGAGAAAGAAGTCCTGAAGGTGATGTTCTATATTTTGGCTTTACACAATTGCAGATAGGGAAATTGTTAAGGCACTTTCATAATACAGGAGAAATTAATGCAACATGAATATTCTCACTGTAACTTGTGACCTTCATGCTTATTCTCAGAAGGCTCCTTTAGTTGTCTCACAAACCTGTAATGAGGGAATGTGTGGAAGTGAGAGAAGAAGGAATAGGAGGGCAGGAAGTGAAGGTTGATATACTGTCAAGGAACTTGCCTGAGAAAGTGCATTAGATCTTTTTCTGGAGGGTGAACTATAAACCTCCAGTTATAGCTGTATTAAATAACTAACAACCACCTCCAATGCCACTTTTGTCCTTTTCAAGGGAAATTATTTTTGCTTTAAAATTCAGGGTAGTAAAATCATACACATTGTAGTGTGTAAATGGAATAGTAAAACAACTTCGGCATACAACAATTTTGTGGAAAATGACATATAGCACACATGCTATTTGGTACCTTTTAAGAAAATCTCTGTCAAGGAGTTTTAGAATTTCAACGAAAAAGTGTTCCATTCCTGTAAATGGTATTCTGGCAGACTCCCTAGAGAGATTCTAAACATTTCTCGGGTGCCAAGGAAAACAGAATATGGTGGCTGGTACATACAGCTGACAGGATGGTGTTCCCAGTGGAGGCTGCCTCTGGGGCCTGTGGGTCTGCCTGTCTGTCATATCCTGTATGGTAATGAAGTTGTCTAGACACAATGAGGTTAGCTAAGGTGTGGTGGTTTTTTATTTAGCACTGCAAAGTGATGCAACAGATGGCATTATGCCAGAGAACCAAGTTCCTACCCTGAGGTGCTGATGCCCTGGGCAAGGAGCGGGCAGCACAGGGGAAAGAGAACAAACACCAGCTTGCCCTAAACTCATTAAAGTTAAAAAAAACTTGACAGGGAATTTAGTGATACAAGGTGATAAAAGGAGAGAATTTAACCAGCTCTGAATTTCTTGACTTCTCTTGTCTTGGGATAGGTACTCCGTGATATTTGCCTGAAATAGATTAAGAAAAATAGCTACTCTGTTGGGTACATAGTTGGGCACTGATATCATGACCCCACTTGTTTATTTCTTTCCTTCCTCTGACCTTAGCCTACCCCATTTTACTAAGGTAAAGGCAAATCATGAATGAGACCATTAATTTGGACACAGAAGTAGTTGGCAGTCTGGCATTTCTGCCATTACATAGGACAGTGATGACTGACTTTTGGGGGTTCCTGAGCTCATGTTGTTTGGCTGGAAGAGACAAAAATGATCATTATGCTGACTCCTCCTAAAGATCTGAATGTGGTCCCCTTGTGATCGAGGATCCATGGATGTGCTTAGAGTTCTGAGAACTCCCTGAAATTATACATAATATTTTAATGTATAGGCATGTTTGATTTTTTCTGGAGAGTTTATAACTTTCAGCATATTTTGAAATGTGTCCATAAACCTGTAAAGGTTAGTGTCTGGTTTGCACAACCCACTACACTTTTTCAGCCTGACCAAATCCTACCCGTTTCCAAAACCAAATCTCGTTGTTCACCAACCTTCCCTAAATTAGCTCACAGTGAATACTCCATCTCATAATGTCAATGAAAAAAAAAATCACAACTGTATTAAGTGCCCCCACTTGATATGTTAGATGCATGAGGGGGACACGATATCATCAGAGTTCAGGAGAGGCTTCCTAAGGGAGTGATGCTGGAACTGAGGTCCAGAAGAAGGGATGCTGGGAATGAGGCAAAGAGGGAGGGCAAAGAGTAGATGCTTCTTGCATATTTTAAATTGATGAATGAAGTTGATTTGGTTGTGAATTCTCAGATACTCCTCATAATAATGGTCATTTCACAGAACTGGGGACTATGGCTCCAGCAAGAGA
Source organism: Eidolon dupreanum (assembly GCA_028627145.1). NCBI lineage: Eukaryota > Metazoa > Chordata > Mammalia > Chiroptera > Pteropodidae > Eidolon > Eidolon dupreanum. The sequence continues at coordinate 64,804,424 of CM053509.1, forward strand.
ATCTTGCCTAGAATTCTCTGTGTGGATTTTGCATACTTAGGGTAACATCTCACTCTGAAATCAGAACTATTCTTTTGTAACTTTGTTTTCTCTTAAGTCTGTAGTTTGTTTTAGGTAAATGTCCAGGCCCCAACCTTGAGATTCTGAGTTACTTCAGTGGATGAGGCCTACGCAGTGACACTTTTCAAAAGTTCCTCAAGTGATTCAATGAGAAACCAATGTTGAGGACTCCCATTATAAGGCCATCAAGAAAACATTAACAGGATTTTAAAAATGATAACATCTCATGTTGACAAAGGCATAGGAAATGGACACTGCTATCACACGCTGTTGAGAGCTTAAATCACTATGAACTTTCCGGAAGGCCATTTGATAAATTTCAAACACTTTAAAATTTTGAATACTTTTCCACTTCCCCCAGAAATTTCACTTATGGGGTCTATGCTAAAGAAATCATCAGGTATATAGACAGAAATTTTATATAAGTTTGTTCTTAAGAGTGTTTCTATGACAGAGATTAATTGGAAACAACTTAAAATTCTGGAAATAGGAGAACTGGTTAAATTAATTTTGATATCATTTCTCTTTTATACAGCTATTAGAGATGATGTAGCAAAATGCTTAATGACATGTAAAAGTGTATGAGATTTATCATAAAGTGAGAAAAGTAGGCACAAAGTGGTGTGTACAATGCTCGTATTAAGGAAATATTGGGAAAATATACAAGTATTTAGCTGTATCACTGTTAATTAAAATTGCAGATGCTTTTTAAAGGTTTGTTTTTCTTATCTGAATTCTCTAAACTCTTTACAATAAACACGCATTATTTTCATACAGAAAAGTTACAATTGTAACAGGAACCTTAGCAAAGGAATGCAGGCATTGCTAGAAGGACCAATGTGTTACCTCATCAGGCATACCTCCAGACAGTATGAAAGAGAAATCCCTACTGGGCTTAGTAACAGAAACGTGGACACTTGATAAACATACAGAACCTTGGATTCTTGTTTATCAAATTCTCTAGGCAGCTTTGCTATAGGCAATAATTACAGAGTTTTGGGACTTCTCAGGGGAGTTGAGTCTCACAGCATCTCAATAGTTTTAGTTATTGTTCCTTCCCTTTCCTAAGTTTCTCCTGTTTTCTGATAGTTTCAGAGAATCTGTTAATGTGGGTTTGTTTTAAGGAATGGAGGAAAAGTAAGTCTCACATCCTTGCCCCCCCAAGGATTGGGTTGTGGTTTGGAGCTCAGTCATGGCTATACCATCAGGCCTCGTGGATAACCAGAATGCTGTCCAGGACACAAAGTGGCTAGAGCAGTGGCACCTCCCCTAGAAAAAGGTTTTTGAACTCTTTCTCTGCAGATTACATTATGGTCACTCAGCTACTCTGCCAAAATCACTATGAATTCACTCTTTTAAATCAAGTGGCTTCTTTCTACTTATTTCTTCACTTCCACATGGCTTCCTATGCCCCATTTGCTTCTGATGTCTCTTTTCTTTCCTCATATCATTCTCCTTTTGCAATTTCTACTGAATCTTCCCTTCACCCTCTAGTACCAAATGCTGGGCAGAGTTGTTTGCCAGACAGACTCCCTCATATACCTCACATCTGCCTAGTAGCATCTGCCTTTGTGTCAGGCATTCATCCATGGTACCATTCTCTGTAAACAGGGCAGTAGGGCCTTATTACAAAGCGTGGACTATGTTGAAGAAACCACAAACTCATTCATTCACGGACGTGTTATTGAGCAATTACTATCTTCCAGGTACTGTGTTGTCTTCTCAGAAGCAGTTGTGACTATGGCAGATCTTCAGAGCATTTTTTAACTTTCTCTGATATTTCCTTTGATCCAGGTTCAGCATTTAGACAGTAGCAGGAGTGGCTTATTAACTCAAGAAGGAAATGGTCACTGAGGAGGAGAGCCAACATTTTTTTCAGAACTCTGCCCTCTTTTTTGAGCCTTTGTTCTGGTCATCTACTGATTCCTTCCAGGAAGAGGCTGCTAAGTTCTTCCTGCTCATTTCCACAGTGGCCTAATTTGATCCTGGGAACAAACACTCCTCTGTGTGTTTCCTTTCTTCCAACACTTCAGTGGTTTGATTATAGAAGTAATGAAGGGATTTCCCCTCTCTTGCCTTGCCCGTTTAATATGTTTTAACATCATGATGCAAATAAGTTTCAGTTGCACTTTTCTATTCATCAGTCTAGCATGGCTCTAATAGGGTGAGGGCTGAGGCTGTCTTCTTCCTTTGTGGCTGTCAAGGCGGTTGACACCAGTTTGAGGTGGGCTTGTGACCGCCTGATGAAATGAGAGGCCAGCTACCCAGAAGAGGGAATTGCTTATGGAAAATAGAAACCAGTGCCCTCTCTCTACATTTAACCTTTCTCTCGCACTGCATTTGTGTAGACCTTATATACGTCATTCCTTCTTTGGGGCAGTGATTCTCTCCTTATATCATAGAAGTTGGAGGCTCAGAGAATCAGCACTTCATTATCAAATATCAGCCTAGAACTTATGTTTTTTTGACCTTGAAGCTTGGAATTTTATTAGAGCTGGCCTTTTTGCTACTTGTGAAGAGAAGCCTATGGAATTAACTTTTCTTCTTAGAATTAATAACACCTTTGACTGTGACTCATGCAGCCTCAGAAGACCTCCTACAGAAGCCAAGGCAAAATTCCTTTTGAGGAAAACTAGGACATGCATGCTTTCTCCTCAGTACCCTTCTGAACTCTGGGCTGGGAAACCTTTCCTCCATGCTCAGATGGTTGCTTTCTTAAGACATGTGCAGCCAGGCACAAGGCCGAAAGGAGCTACTGGGCTCCTTTTCAGAGAAGAGACTCCAGGAAGCAGGTGGAGGAAAAATCATTGTTCCAGCCATGCACAAGAAAGGGCAGGTGTTCAGTAGGAACAATGTTTGTGTCTACCAGTTCCAGATTTCATTCGTAGCTTGTCCATGTACAATGCAGTGATCTGAAGCATGTTAATTAATCCCTCTAAGCCTCAGTTTCTTCATCCATTAAATGGGAACAATAATACCCCTCTTGTGGTTGAAGGGATTATCTGCTACATTGCCTAGCAAATAGTAGATGTGTAATAAATGTTAGCTATTTTATTTCACATAGCAACACTAAGCATTATGATTCTTCATATCAATTATCTTTACTATTTCTACTTGCAGTAGGGTAATTTCAGAACTTTATTACTGCCAATTTATTTTATCCAATGCCTGAGAATATACACTTTGGTTATAGGTTTTTACCTTAGAGTGATGATATATCGCTTATTCAATACAGTAAATGCTGGCCACTGAATCTAAACTATCTCCAGCTACTGTTTAGACTTTTTTCTTTTCTCACAGGATTTATAAGCACTGGGCACATTGTATATTTATTAGTTTATTTATTGATCAGTTATTTTCCCACAGCAAGAATACAAGCTCTACGGGAAATGGCTATATAGCTCTTAGAATGTTACTGGTGAATAGTAAATTGTTCAGTAAATTTGTGTTAAGTGAATGAATGGATAAAAAATAAAAAATAAGAACCAACACATCAATGAATGAATAGTGCAAGAATCTAATATAAGTACCATGGGTAAACAAAGGTAAGTCCAATAGCCCCTTCCCTGCAGGATCTTGAGGTCCAGCAGTGGACATACAGGAATTCATAAAAGACTAATAGAGGGGAATAAATGACACATGCTGTAAGGGAGGGGGAGATAAAGTTCTGTGGAAGGTCAAGAGAGAAAAAGATAACTTTTAACTAGGGGATCAGAAACTGCTTCATGAAGGAAATGTCTTAGTGCTTAGATTTGAAGGGGGTGTGGAGCTGTGGATTTGAGTGGATGAAGGGAATTTTAGGTGCATGGGCAGCAGGAGTGAAGCCAGGCAAGGGAGACTTGAAGGGAACTCATGGGTAGCAAATGAAGCATGACTTTTTTATTAATGTCACCCCACCCCTACACTCATTCCCACCTTCATCTCCATTTGAAGCAAACATTCTTACTGTAGGCTTATCTGAATTTTCACTTTTCTATTGAAGCTTTTCAAGACCTTCTTAGACTATATGAGGCTTACCTGATAGAAATTTTTATTGTTTTATCATTCAGTTAGGGCTCACATAGTATCAGTATTATTGTCACTTATTCTCTTATTTTATTTCCTATCAAGATAGACAGCTGTAAGCTTGTTGAAGGAGAGGGACCACTTCCTATGAATTTCAGCTGTGTATGTTTGCCTATAATCATTAACTCAATAGGTGTTGGTTGGTTGACACATTTAGGAAAGTAAAAAAATCTTACAAGAAGTCCACCCCCACCCCGCCCCTAAATTCTGCACAGAATTGCTACCTTAAATTATATTCCATAAAAGTTAGGGTAGGCCTTGAATAGCAAGTTCTTTTCAGAAACAGAATATTTTAGAGTTAAGAAGCTTCATTGTGCAGGGGTTCATTTTATGGATCATGAAATTGAAGGCCAAAGACCTTGCTACTTTCCTGAGGTCCTAGAACTAGTTAGAGATCCATGATGATATTTTGGACTTGAAAGCTTGAAAAAGATTTTAAGACTTGATGTTTTACCTTAGCCCAGGGAAATCTCCTGCTGGGAAGCCAAAAAAACAAAGCCTCTTAGAAGCTCCTGAATATAAAGAATGTACTCACAGACCCTCTAAACAATGAATATTACTGAAATGAGATTTTTGACTAATAGAGAACTATTTTTAGAACTGAGAGCTGGAAGAAAAATTTGGATCAGGGATCTGAGTCATTCCCTGTTATTCCAGTTAATTACCACAACCCTGCTTGAGGGAAACTGCTATTGCTAAGTAATAAAAATAGATAAGGCCCAGGAAGGAAAGTGGGTAGTTGTTATGAAACGTGAAGGTATTTTAGGAAAATAATACTAGATGGAAAGAAAAATCTCACAAAAAAGAAAATCTAGCAAAAATAAAAATACTCTGATATTTTTAAAGCCTATGCTTAGAAATCAACCAAAAATCAATTAAGATCTTTGTTTGCAATGGAAACATTACAGTTTTATTTCTGTTCGAATAGCTTATTAGTAAATTTCTATTTGAAAGTTTTTAAAAATAGCTAAATCATGACATTTTCAAGTAGACTAGGCCAGTTTTAATAGGTTCAAGGGAACAAAAACTCAGACCTGTGAATAAAAACTCAGATTCTAGGGAACAAAACTCAGAGTTATTTTACATGGATGAGTATTTAAAATGGCAGCAGTTTTGGATCAACCAATTGGATCTTCAAGGTGAAAAATGATTAGGTGAAAGGATAAAAAAAATTAGAACTGTAAATAATGGTTAATTTAGTTATGGTTAGTCTATGCTAAGTTTTAACAGTAACTTAACCGTAGACTTCTGTACTAACACTTCAAAACTGTTGAATTTTCTTTCTCCTTTTATTACTCCCCCCCCCACCTTTTTTTATTCTAGCTATTCTTTGGCTTTACTTCTGTCTTTCTATCTCTAAGTTTACCTGTACTTTTGTAGGAATTTTTCTTTTTTCCTTTTTTTTCCCCTACCATCTTTTTTTTTTACTGTTTTTGTTGTTGTTTTTTTTATATTTCTTGATTCTCTCCCTCATTCTTATTATTTTCTTTATTTAAAAAATTAAACGACCATAATAAAATATATTTAGGTATCATTTATTTAAGGGGACATGACTTTTCATACGGTAAAATTTTAAATCAGTTACTTTATGTATATTTAATTTTGGCCTTTTGAATTTGTTGACTCATTACTTTATGCCAGGGCCCCCCAACCCCTGGGCCACAGGCCAGTATGGTCCATGGCCTGTGAGGAACCGGGTCGCACATCAGAAGGCCAGCAGCAGGCAAGCAAGTGAAGCTTCATCTGTATTTGCAATAGCTCCCCATCTCTAACATGACTGCTTCAGCCTCACCTCAGATTATCAGGCATTAGATTCTCATAGGAGCAGTGGTCCCTGGTGCCAAAAATGTTGAGGACCGCTGCTTTATGCCTATCATAGAACTTTATGAGCAGTTATCACATCCCAGTGTCTTCAGATCTGGAAGTAAGAAGATACCTACTTCATTTTCTCTGTCCTTGAACTGCCTTTAGGATAATGAGAGAATCGGGTTTGTGAGTAGGTACTATAATGCAAAAATATCAAGCACTAATACAAATAGAAGCTCTGGCTGTGGGCAGGAGAGAATGCAGAATGAACTCTGTCTGGAGGTGGTGAGGAAAGTTCCCTAGAAAAGAGCATACTTGAAGGGAGTCTTAAAAGAAAGATGGAGTGCAGGTGGTAAAGAGAGAAGAGAGTATTGGGTTTTACTTCTATTTAACATTTAAGAGATTTTTCTCTGTAGTTGTTAATGGCTTTAATGAAAAGATGTTCCAAGTGATAAGCAGCTGAGACCCTTCAGAGCCTTTTTAGATTGTACATTCTGGGAGAAAATGCATACTAATAGCTTCTGTCAGGAATAAGGGTTTCAGAGAGTTCTGTTTGGAGTTGCTTGGCAGCTACACCAGTTTCATGAGGAGACAGAAAATGGCCACAACTTAAAACAATTTCTCAAACTGTTCCAGAAAGATGTTAATAGATGAAAAAATTCTATCGTTAAATAGTCTGGGAAATAGTGGGATTAAAAAATGTTTTAATGGCATTTAGGATTGTTCTAAAAATCTCTCAAAAGGGATACAATAAGAAGCATTTTCTAACCTCATTTTACCTGTTCTCCCTACCCACACCCTACCCTGCCCAACCTTGGATTGGAATTGAGCATTCCTGACATGAAAGCCCATGGTATTTCCTCTAAACCAAGTCCCAGGCACTTTCCTTACCATAGAAGAGAGATATCTTTCCTCCCTGCTTCCTTCCTGGAGCCACTGTGCTACTCTAAGAAAATACTAATAGCTCTTTGAGCTGTATGCCTGTCCGCCTGCCCATAGCCAAGAAAAGAGAGAATGGAGACAGAGTTGCTCTGGCTCCTTCTAAAGGCTCACTCCTAAACACCACGTGGATTTAGCCACTTAAAGTTGTGTAACCATAGGCAGGCCTCATAACTTCTTGGAACTGCTGCTTCCTTCCTTGAAACTTCACTCAAGGCAATTGAGGGGATGCAGGTGTTGCTAATAAACCTTAGGGATTGTACCTTCGCTAAGGACATTTGAGTTTGGTTAGGGAGCTAGAAAAATGTCTTTCAAATCCAAAATAAGTCTTCTAGAGGTAGATTTTCAGGCATTTTGTCAGACAGGAAGAAGCTGGTTTGGAAATAAATGGGTTAACAGGGGGCCCCAAGTTCCTGCAAATAACACTACATAGTTGTTTTACCTATTGGGCTTTGGTATGAAATTTGGTTTCCCAGACTCTGCTCTAGAAAGGCATGGTCAGGGTGGACTAGAGAGTCAGACAAGGTCATGGAAACCCAATTAGCACTCACCCTTCAGAAAAAGGCCATCTAGAGGTTTAATCTTGTGTCTTACAATTTTGCCAGCTTTCTTCCTAGAAAACTGCATTTGGTGGTACTTCCAGAATTTATCCAATGCAGTTTGAATTTTATGGAGCTCTAAATATTCAAGCAATATTCAGGGAGATGGCAAACTAAAAATGTTTATGGGTAGACCTATAGCTATAGCTGTTTTCTCCCACTCTGACTCCTAAAGAAGAATCTTCGGAGTAAAAATGAAAGGAGAGATGAATTAAACAACCAAAGGAATACCTTTGGCTTTGTAGAAAAAATCCATACCATTTGAATTATTTAATACAACTTATATAACTAAATTTTATGTATGGCACCTATGACCTTTGTTACATTATGTCTCAGCAAGAAAGCTATTAGAAAAATAATTCAGTGAGGAGTGAATGTTTATAAGAATTCTTAATTGCAAAGAAACACAAAGGTCTTCGCTTTGAGGAAAAGGGTTAATGAGATTGTTCTGTGATTTCTTAAGAGTCTTAATACTTAACCTATATTGTATTTGTCAGAGCCTCCTAGTCATATAGGGGTCAATCTGCAAACCCATGTTTAGGTCCAGCATTAGAAAATAGAAAGCCCAGAGTCAGGACCAGGGAGTTGGAGTCAAAATAAGACAAACTGAAAGAAAATAAATATTAAATATGAATAGAGCATTCTTTTTTACTCTTTGTCACCTTCTGAAATATTTATAGTTACACAGAGCAATGAATTCTTGAAAATCCCTAGACATCAAAAAGTTTGTTCACTAAATATCATTCAAAGCATGAAAGAAAGGGATTCCATCAATTTTCTTCAGTTTTCTACTCTATGGCCTACCTCTAAAACTTCTATATTTCTTGGTTACCATAATCACATCCTGATTGTACCCAGGCTAGTAGAACTGAAATGTGTCCCCCTACAAAGCATGAATAAGGTATTTGGTTTCTGAGAACACTGTGTGTGTAATGGGGTATGTGAGGAGGAAGAAGACATCGCCTGCCTATTCAGTCAGGGACTATTGGGGAGGGGAAGCTGCAATGACTTTAAGGCTAATTCTGAGCTTCATAGAAGCATCCCTAATGGCCTTCGTGACACAGGAAGACAAGGGACATTTCCAAAGCTACCAACCCGTTAGTCAGAGACAATTCTAGGTTGGTGCGGAGCCCAGCTCCCTTTCACCTGTCTCCAGCTTCTTTTTCTAACCACAGATACTATGACGCCTACATCCATACAGCTCTCTTGAGTGGTAAGGAGTGTAAGGAGCTATCCCTTTTGGGGACTAGAGATGCTGACTTTCCTCTTCGTTACCTTGGTGACATTGGAAGTAGGGTCCAGAGTGGGATGTAAGAAATGTATAGATCTGAAATGAACATTTTCACATGGTGGAAGACTGGTTATGCAGGGTTCAATCAGGACAGCAGCAGGAATTGAAGCACTCTCGTGATAATACGATTTTTTCCTTAAGTTGAGAGTACAAATTGCTGTTGGTAAACTTTGAGTGATGTGTTTTGTAAGCATCTAGCTTCCTACCAAGATGGCATAGGGCAAGTACATCAAAATATAAGGCAAGGGGACCAATTTTAGTCATTTTATTGTTGTGGAAACAGGAAAGAAAACTTCACATTGATGACCGATAAGAAAGAGTGCCATCTAGAGGCCTTGCTTAGAACTCCACTTCAGTGGAATCATCCTTCAATGCGACCTTGAGCTGTATTACTCTGTAATTGTGATGCTTATGATTGATAATAAGGAAAGGAAGCAGTAGGCACAGCCATATGGTAACAGAGTCAAGTATTATAAAGAGTAAATTGTGTTGACACAGAGTGAGGGCTCAGACCTTATTCATTCCTAAATAATGCCCTTTGTCTGTCTTTCCAGGGATGCTTCTAGTCAGTTGAGAGTTTTGTACTCTGGTAGTTTGCTTGTAGGCTTTAGACTTTTAAGTTTCTTTTTTCTCTAACAGAATTAATATGCTTAGGAATCATTTTTTTTTTTTTTTTTTACTTTTGTGTTAGGAAAAGTAAATTGTCGAGGTGATACACATCATTAAAAAGAAAAAAAATCCCTGAGGGAAGAAAATGTAGAAAATAAAGAGCCACATGTAAGGCCCAAAACCATCTCTGATTTTGCATGACACATCTAAATATATTAATTTATAGGCCATGTTCCTGAGGATTTGTTCCTTCCCCCACCTTGAGTCACACTATTCAATAACATCAAACAAGGTATTTCCCAACTTAATGCTCACTCTCTAGTCTTCAGGGCTACAGTGAGCCATAGATTTTGATAAGAGATCAAAAAAAGTTTTGAAGTCAACACAGCATATCATTATCATGCTATAGACATGCGACGGGATTTTCTTAGAAAACCAGATAACCTATCAGTAATTATTTCACCACCATCGTGCTAATGGGGATGGAGACACTGAGATGATGACCAGGTCACTCACAAACTAACAAGTGAAATTGGTAGCAGATCTTTGAGTCTAGAGTCCCTGGCTAAGAAACTACTTTCAAAATTAATTGCCTCTCCTACAGCAGAGAAAACAGGCATGCACATGTTTGAGTTTAATGTCTGTCGTGTTAGACTTTTCTGTTGTGACTTTCACATAAGAAGTTTGGACAGACTCATTTGCTCTTTAGAAAAAGTCTGGTCGTACAGTAGATGTTTCTGGATTTTGATAAAATAGATGAGCTACATAGAGGCAGTGTAAACTTCGAAATCTCCAATAGTCATATTTTTAGACTTTGTTTAGGATGTTCTACACCCCTTGAAATGGTGATTAGTGGTATTCAGCTTACCAATGACACATAAAAAAAATTATTGTGTCATTTGTCTTCAAATTTCAGCAGTCAGTTGTAAAACCTGAGTTTGTTTGCCTCATTCTTTAAGTTAATTAAAAAGACTTTTTTATAGCCTCAAGTGTACTATAATTTATAATAGGCCTTTCTCCCTCCTGTCTTTAATTACCATCATTGCATGGTGATGTTGGACCTTTTATGGACTACTTATGCATGGTTTCCTGAGACCAGCACTATGGTTGTTAATTAGAAAACAAAGAAGTTTTATGTATTTTAGTCATCTTCAGCTAGGCAGAGTAGAATTATCCAATTGGGGTTCATTTCTCCTTCTTTTGTCCCCAGTGAAAAGGAAAATCTTCCCTACCAAGTAGTGGTTTCCTTTTCAGAGTATGTTTTTATGAAAGGTTTAGTAAGACTGTATGAGACCCCAAGTATAAGTGAAAATTCTTTGATCACTCTGGCTGTTATAAGGAGAAGGCAGAAACTTTCAGGGTTTTATGGTGCTCTGCACAGAGCTCTTGACATTTCCAAACCCATTAAATAAATAAATTAATGACTTTCTTTGTTTACTGATCAATATAACGAGAAGAACTATAATGACATAATTCCTGGGGGATGTATAAAGAAAAAGCAAGGAGTAAAATATTAGATGTTTTGGAAATACAGAATTTCAAATAATTGAAACTCTAGGATAGATTTCTTGGTGTCGGTTTTGCTCAAAGAGGGTTAAACAGGTGTGTACAGTGAGTAGAGGCAGGTACTGCCACAGTTGTGCCATTGGCTTCCCTATTAATTTCAGATTTAGAGGTGGAGCTGGGAAGAGCTTTCAGACAAGAGAATAACAGCACAGTCAGCTCAGGATAGAGGAATAAAGCTCTTTAATATTTACATGTTTTTCTATTTATTCCTTTCTTGCTTTAAAATGAAGGAGAAACCCAAAATGGCAGAGGAATTTGCTCAGACACCTCACAGCAATATATCTCTGAGCATTCTTATAAATAAGAAGGTATATAAATCTTATAGCAATAAATGCATCTGAATAGTTTTTCATTTAAAAAAATTAGAGTAATGCTGCCCACCTTGCAAGTTTCTCTGAAGAGTAAGCAAAAAGATTATATTTAAATTTAATCAGCACAATCTACAGATATTATTATTTCCATTTTAGAGATAAAAAGAGTACTCAGTAAACGACAGAATTAAAAGTCAAATCAACTTTGCCTATTTCCATTTTAGAGATAAAAAGAGTACTCAGTAAATGACAGAATTAAAAGTCAAATCAACTTTGCTACAAAGGCTTTTCTTTCTCCTGATTCATGGCTGAAACAGCAAGTGTGAGCAAACCTGGAACAGTTTCACTTTCTTCTTCTTTGGGAAGATAAAATCAATTTAAGACTTCACCTTGCCTGAGCTTTGACAATAGACTCACCTACAGATGGGAAGAATCATTAGTCTCTTGTCTCTTTCTAGCAAATGTTCAGGGGTCACACATGCTCTGAGGCAGGCTTCAGTTCCAATGACACTTTCTTGCTTTCAAATGGGAGGAGAGCTAGCTTCATTCTCTACAGTTTTTATAATGAATAGTTTTTATCTTGATGTTTCTATCATAGTACATTCTGTCATCATGATACCAACACTCCATTGTTATCCTAACTCTGTGGTTCTAACATCAAAGAAGATATATCTGAAATCTGTCCTATGCCTGGATTTTAAGAAGATGCACTATAAATTTCAGTCTGTACATGCTGATATAATACATTTGTGGGCTTGAAGGGAAGAAATTCTGGTAATAGAGTTTTTGTCTTGCTCTAGATTCCAACATTTTTGAACATGAATTTTAGGATTAGTTTGTCAATTTCTGCAAAAAAAGGAAAAAAAAAGCCAGCTGGGATTTTGACAGGGATTGCACTGAATCTATTCATCAGCTTGGGGAATACTGTCATCTTAACAATATTGTTTTTCAGTCCATGAACATTGAATGTCTTTCCATTTATTTAGATCTTTGATTTATTTCAGCAATACTTTGCTAATTTCAGTGTATAAGTCTTTCACTTCTTTTGTTAATTTTATATGTAAGTATTTATTTTTAGATGCTATTGTAAATGAAATTGGCTTTCTTAATTTCATTTCTGGATTGTTCATTGCTACTATATAGAAATACAATTGACATTTGTATATTAATTTTATATCCTCTAACCTTTTTGAACTCGCCTCTTAATCTTAATTGTTTTTTGCAGATTCTTTAAGATTTTCTTTATATAAGACCATGTTATCTATTAATAGTGAGAGTTTTGGTCCTTCCTTTCTAATGTGGATGCCTTTCATTTCTTTTTCTTGCCTCATTTCCCTGGCTAAACCCTCAAGTGTAATGTTGAATGTAAAAGGAGACTTCCTTGTCTTCTTCCTTATCTTAGAAGAAAGCATCCAGTCTTTCACCAGTAAGTATGATGTTAGCTGTGGGATTTTCATAGAGGCCCGTTATCAGATTGAGGACATTCCTTTCTATTATGACTTATTTTTTCATCATGAAATGATAAAATTAAAAAAATAGATTTTGTCAAGCTCTAAGTCTGTTAAGATGATCATGATTTTTTTTTTTTTTGGCCTTTATTCTGTTACCGTGGTGTATTGTAGTGATTGATTTTTGTATGTTAAACCAACCTTGCATTCCTGGAATAAACGCCATTTGATCATGGTATATAGTCGTTTTTATATATTGCTGGATTTGATTTTGCTAGTATCTTATTGAGGATTTATACGTCTCTATTCACAAGGGGTATTGTAATTTACTTTTCTTATGATGTCTTTGTCTGCTTTTAGTATCAGAGTAATATTAGCCTCATAGTATCAGTTGAGAAAGGTTCTCTTTTTTATATTTTGTAAGAATTTGTGTAGATTGCTGTTATTTCTTCAAATATTTGGTAGAGTTCACTAGTAAAACCATTTGGGCCTGGTTTTTCTTTTTGGGAAGGTTCTTGGTTATTAATTCAATCTCATTACTTAAAATAGTCTATTCAGATTTGCTGTATTCAGGTTCAATAGTATGTGTCTAAATTTTTAGAATTCTTAGGAAGAATTTGTCTATTTCATCTAGGTTGTCTAATATGTCCACACACAATTATTCATAGAATTTCTTTTTGATAATTTTTATTTCTAAAATGTCACTAGTGATGTCCATTCTTTCATTCATCATTATTGAAACTTGAGTCTTCTCTCTTTTTTTCTTGGTCAGTCTATCCCAAACATATTTTATAATCAATGAGTGGGTTTCAATCTTCAATTTGAAAAACATAGCTTTGGGGACATTAAGTAACCTTTTCTGGTCCTCTATTTCCCCTCCATAACATGAGGGCCCCTTAAGGGCCTTTCAAGTTCTAACATTTTAAGATTCTATGGTATTTCATTCTAGAGAAATGTGAATTTCTTGTTACATTTTTCCCAAGATGAAATCCTATTTAAGAAATCGGTACATCCTGTACAGTGATTCCCATAAAGTAATTCCTTGCCAGCAACATTAGCATCATTTGGGAACTTGATAGAAATGCTAATTCTCAGACCTACTGAATCAGAACTTTGGGGTGGGGCCCAACAACTTGTGTTTTTTTCACAAGCTCTCCAGGTGATTCTGATATATACTGAATCCTGAGAACAGTTGGTCTAGGACAACTGTCTTTTCTGAAACAAACAG
>CM053509.1:64818845-64848995 GCA_028627145.1 Eidolon dupreanum
ACAGTAATAGGATTTACTATGTTTCAGTTTTATTATATTTGTATTCGCTCTTGTCCTGACTCATTTTCTCCCACCTGTATGCTGGTGGGCTTACCTGTATTTATGTGGGTGCATTACTTCACACAACACGCTGGTAAACAACACACATGATTTGAGCAGCCTCAGATGTGAGGAACACTGGGGCCTCAGCAGTTTAGGTGGTAGATAATAAAAAAAATTGGAAACAAGAGAGAAGAGGTTGCTGGGGAAATTGAGGCAATTGTAGGCCTGGTCTTTATGGGAAGGGCAGCTAGTAATAGTGTGATGGTGTGTATGAGCCTTGGCAAATGTGTGCTTGCTTCTACCAGCAATTGTGTATTTGAGGGAGGTATATCTCTAGAGAGGCTGCAGCAGTGAATGATACTTCAGATCAGGTGGGCTGCCCTGTCACGGTCTGGGGAATCCATCTATCAGGCACTGCATATGCCAAGACCAAGGGATGTAGGAAATAAGATTCAGCAAATAGAGTTCAGCTTCCTAGGGAGGGGCTTGCAGGTGTTAGACAAAGCATTCCAAATGAGCAGGCCAGTCTGCTATGCTAAGGAGGACCTAGATGCTGAACAGAACATCTGGACACACAAATCGGGCCTTCACCAACAGTTATAGTCAGAGACTGGCTAGATGTGTCCAGAGCTTATCACAAGGAGCAATTCATTTCCCAGACTTTGGAGACACCCAGGAAAGTGTGCCACGTACATATTTAACTTTTTAAGACTCAGTTTCTTCCTCCGTAAATTAGGGAACTTAATGCCTACCTTGGAGTGTTGTTGAGACAATGAAATAAGATAATGTACATGATGTTTAGCACCAGGCACATAGTAGGTCCTCAAGAAATGTTCTGACCATTCTGTATAACTGCCAATGGGGCACTGAAACTCCCGTTGTGGTCATTATTAGCATAGAAAATGGGTAGACTGAGCCTGCAGATAAATCTGTCAGGAACAACAAGGGCTGTACAGTTCTGGGGAAGGTTGGAGCAGACAGATAAGACAGCTAGCTAGACATCAAGCCCTAGGATCAGCATGTTCACTCTATTTGTTGGGACCAAGCCAATGAAAATAAGCTAAAAGAGCAGCCAGAAGAGAGTAATGATAAATGATACAAATAACAAGCATTTTAATGCTTACCAAGTGGTAGCTACTACTCCAAACACTTTACTTTCCCCAACAAATCTACATGGTAAGTACTGTTTCACCCCTTGTATTCATGTGAAACTAAGGTGTCCGGAGTCTAGGTTATGCAGCTAATAAGCAGGAGAGCTTAGACTCAGACCGAAAGGAGAATTCCCTGATGGTTTGAGATTTGGACATGAGAATGAGTGACTAGAGTAGATGTTTAAAACTTTTAGAGTCAGAAAAGACTAGTGGAGCTGGTAGAGTTGAAACGCGACCCTGCCTAAAGATAGAAAAATGGATTAAATCAGCAGGTTCCCACAAGGTAGTCTTTACCCTAGGTGAGACTCTCTGCATCAGAATCACCCAGATATCTTTTTAGAAATACCGTTTGCCTTATCCTTGGAGGCTTTTCACTTGGAAGGGTCCTGGCAGTTCTAGGA
The DNA here is from genome assembly GCA_028627145.1 of Eidolon dupreanum. Classification (NCBI taxonomy): domain Eukaryota; kingdom Metazoa; phylum Chordata; class Mammalia; order Chiroptera; family Pteropodidae; genus Eidolon; species Eidolon dupreanum. Next base: position 64,820,440 of record CM053509.1, read on the forward strand.
ATCAGTGTTTTAAAAAGCTGTAAGGTGGTTCTGAGAAGCAGCTGCCCTTGAGAGCCCCTCAGCCAGGTGGCTTTTCCAGTTATCTTCCAGGTCCCTGGCTCAACTGCACTACCTTTATTTTCATTTTGTAATTTAGAAAATTAGATTGTGTGATTGAGATATGCTTAGATCGGAGAAATGATTTCTTTTGTCCCTGGTTACCTTCTAGATTCAGAGCCCACAAACTGTATTCTACGTGTTTGGTGGAGACAGTGCTGAGGATCACACAGGCAGCAAGGCCACAGGCTGACCACTGGATGGCATCCCTGTCCTTCCTTTTCTTGCAGGATTTCTGCTCAGTGTTCACAGCTCTCGTTAGAGTGCTCAGCAACCTCTTGCCAGTGTCTGTCCTTACAACAATGAAATCCAGACACAGTGCCCACCAAGCCCCTTGACCAGCAGGGGTGGGATTTCAGACCCAGGAAGGCCCTGAGTGAATGGACAAAATGGGTACTTTTTAAGGTAAAGGAAGGTTTTTCATTTTATGAAAGCAGCCTCCCCTATTTCATTCTGGGATATGTTTACAGGTTATACTGTTAGTAACAGAGAATGAGAATGTTAAAGAGAAGTCCAGAAGGGGTGACCAAATAAACATTTTCAGCACTGAAAATCTCTGAGCCTATAATACAGTTAATGGGGAAATAAAATTTGTTAATATCCAACTTTAGAAACGGTTGTGTTCAGTGAATATGTTGTTTGTTTGTGTTTTATTTACTGCCCTCTGGTGGAAACATATTTAGTTTTCTTAAGGTATCAAGATAGAGGGGAGGTAATAGTCCAGTCATATTTCTAAGACACACGGAGTCCTGGGAAGTTAAACAATTCTCTTATTTGGAAAGTTATTTTGAAAGTGGGTCGGTTGCTTTGCTCAATAGACAAAGATTAAGCAGAATCTGCCATTAGGCTTACATTTTTGCATTCATATAATCAGAGGTCACATGAAAGTTTGACAGTAGAAAAATTGGACATTGAAACGTGTTAGAACCATGCATTCCTTCTTTCCAGTTTTTTTCATTTAGATATGTGCTTAGTGAATATATAGTTTTAATAAATTATTTTTTATTTTTGACCTTTGTTCCCCTCCTCCCCCCATCTCCTTATATTTTATTAAATATTTAGCTTTCTAACAGAGTCCAAAATATCCTTTCCTGGACAACTCTGCTTTGCTGGAAGACACTATATCATGTTGGTCTTTCTTTGAGTTTGTCTTGCTGACAGACCGTAGTTCTTACTACAGTCTTGTTAATGTACTAGGAAGAAGGCCAAACCTGATTCCTGGAATTGAACCTTAGGCTCGCCATGGAGATGTATGACTAAATCCTGGATTTAGAAGAAATCTCAGCTCTGTGGATTGTATGGTATTCGGTGGGAACGGAGAGAGCTGGACAGCTCCCAAAGCTGCTATCCACGTAGCATTTTACAGTCTGCAGTTTCTTCGGTTGGTGTTTTCAGTTCCAGAATAGCAACAGAGGGGAAATATTTAATCTTTCATCTTTTCCTTCCTTGAGAAAAGAGTGTTAAATTACCTTGCCTTTCCTCTCTCTTTCAATATCTAGAAATTTACTTATTGCATTGGACTGCATACACATGTATGCTATAAAAACTGATCTTATTTACTGTTCCTTTAAAAAACTTAATATACAACTCCTTTGTTAGACCCATCATGGTCCAGCTCATCCTATAGAAATCATAGAGGGCAAAGAGTCATCAGTTGTTTTGTGTATCTGTTTCCCTGCTGTATTCTGTAAACCCCTTGAAACTGAAAACAGTTTCATTTCATCTTTGCAAGAAAACAAGTTCACTTTGTGTAAAGTTTAGAGATGGTTGCTTGGATTGTGTCTCTGTGGGATTGGGTAGATTTGTGCCTGTCAGATAACTTTAGAAAAGCCAGAACATTTTTTCTTGTCATGTGTGTCATCCAAATGCCATTTATTTGAAGTCTATGAAACTAGGATATTAATTAAATAGAATGCTTTTTGAGGTTCTCATGCAATGTAAGGTGTAACAGAGGAGACCCTGTATAAGATAATAACTAAAAATTATTGAGTAGTCTCTATGAGCTGAATACTGTTTCTATTTAATTCTTACCACAATTCTGTGAGGTTAGTATGTTTTAAGAGTTTTTACCTTTTCAGTCCTTCGTGGAAGGCATATAATAAAAAAAGCAAATCTATCTTACATTTAGAAAAACAGCTAGCCTCTCAGTCAGATGCCCACGGAGTGCCATTTATATTAAAGAATTCGCTGGGGTTCAGGCTATGCTCCTCCAATCCACAGGCCTCAACATTTTGAACAAGGAATCCACTGCAAGGAGATCTGAAGCTGACTCACATTAGCTAGATTTGGATATATCCACATGCATACACACTGTCCAGTGCAGTGATCATTTGTTCCAGCCTGATCAACCTATCATCTTTGTTAGAGCAAGCTATGTGGGAAGTTGTTTTGTACTGAGTCTGGAATTGGATCCAGAGAGAGACTGATGTCAGAATTTTAAGGGGTCTTTGGGTCCTCTCATCTAGCATGAAACGGGTCTGGCCAGACTCTTTATCTCTCTCAGACAGTGGTTGGGTGAGTGCTACCAGTGTTTGCCCCTGTCATTCTCCTTTTAATTTCTGTTATACTTACAAACCTCCTGCTGTTCACATGATCTTTCTTCAAACATGGTTTAATGGAATTGCTTAGATATGTGCTTAACTAAATTACAATCTCATTTCAGCCTCACTTCACCTCCTTGAGAGTCTTCCTTGTCGCCTTCATTTAAGTTTTGGTCATTCCTGATTTACTGTCACATATTTAAAAAATTTGAGTCTGTTCCCATAGATGGCTGATCATTACCATGGTATGGGGATCTTGCTACCTTAAACTTTCAGTGGACAACTATATTTTAAAGTTTTCAGAGACAACTCGTGGTATTTCCCATGAACAAACAATGGTATTGGCATGCTATATATCCTCTTACATTCTCATTAAAAGGCGATGGCCCCTTTAAAAAAGAACAGTTTGTATTCAGAGCAGGTTAATCCTGCTATGTTCTGGAAACCTGGCAGAATCATTAATAAGGGAACCAGTTGTGTGTAGATTTAAATTAATCAGCAAGCATCCAGCAGCTAGAAACCTAAGGGGAGGGGAGAATCTTTCTCCTTGAAAAAAGAAAATATACTCCCCTCTTATTGGGAAAACACACACACACACACACACACACACACACACACACACACACACAGAGTCATGGAGAAACAGACATATGGTGTGGCTGTAATCCTTTCTCTCTTGTGGTTTCTGTCAAGCTGTGTGAAAGAAAAAGTTTAAATCTCTGAAAGATGAGCTGCACCCCCAGGAGAATGATTTCAGATTCTGAAGGATGGAGAGACTGAAGTGGATTATATTCACCATTGTGAAGAGAGCTGTTTTTGACTTCAACTCCAAGAGCACAGGGAGCCACGTTCAAGGTTCTTTATTAAATTAGGTGAGAGCTGAGTTGCAGAAGTAGGGAAGAAAGAGAATGGAGCAGGCTGCAAGGAAATTGGGGTTTTCCTAGTACCAATACTGTTGGCCAGGCCCTCTCTAGGAGTGTGAATTGGTGACAGCTAAGGTTAATTCTAATTCAGGAGTTTTATTTCCTCTCTTTAGTTAAGACAAATAGAAACCAGGAGCAATGAAATACTGGGAATTTGACACGAGAAAGTTATTTAGGACCATAGCGATCTTTGAATAAATTCCATGTAAGCCAAAAAATTCAAGATAAATTACAAAGCTGTTTATTTTGAAATAAGCCATGATTGAGATTTGCTAAGACACTAATTTATCTCTTTGCATTGTTATGTATTATTTAATCCTAATACTTTTTACTATGAATGCTTAATTGTTAATATTAATTACTCCTGTTTTTTTTTTAAAGCTTAAGTTAGTTGAAAAGCATATGGTAGCCTCTTTGGCTTTAGTTATTTGATATTTACATATGAATTTTTCTATATGAATCAACAGGATATTGCACAGTGGTTAAAACATTGAGTAATGTGCGAGAGGATTTGCATTCTAACCCACTTCTGCCCCTTGCAACAAAGTTCATGTGGGACAAACCCTTTACTTCTATGAGCCTCAGTTTCTTATGTAAACCTGGGATGAGAAAAAAAACTACCTTGTCTGGGACACACAGTTATTGTGATAATCAAATGAAATAAAGTCAAATCAATTTATAAGTGCTTGAGAAATTAAAAATGACTATAAAAATACAGTTTTTTTATTTTGAAAAAATGCATTTTTAAAATAAATTCACAGTTGTGCCACCATCTCTGTTGTTTTGGAAAAGTGCTTCACTTCCAAGAACCTTAGTTCCTTCATCTGTTGAATGAAAAGAGAAGACATGTCAGCCATTCAGTGAACTCAAGCTACGTGGCAGGAGCAATGCTAGCTGTGAGATTTACCCTGGTTTGGGACTATCCTGGAGAAAGACACTGGTCCCTTGGTTCAGCAGTCCTCAACCTTTTTTGGCACCAGGGACCGGTGCTCCTATGAGAATCTAATGACTGATGATCTGAGGTGGAGCTGAGGCGATGATGTTAGCCCTGGAGAGCGGTTGCAAATACAGGTGAAGCTTCTCTAGCTGGCCCTGGCCAGCTGCTTACCTCCTTCTGTGTAGTCTGGTTCCTAACAGTTCGTGGACTGGTACCAGTTTAATCAGTCTTCTGAATAAATTTTTCTTTATTGAAAGGATTCTACAGTTAAACAGAAAAATAATGTTAGGAAACCATTTAAAATTTCCTTTCAAAAGTCTATAAGTATATTTCTGTTATCATTTTTGCTGTGGTTGTTATTGTTAATCTTACAGGAGAGGCACTGCCCCCACTGATGGCAGCACACTTTAAAGGCAGGTATAGAACTCGAGAGAAAATGTCAGCTCTTTTTTGAAAAACTGGCTGGCTCTGCAAATGTAAATGAGCGCAGTAGTGGAAAACATACCAAGCCTTTATTTAAGCCAGCCTAACTGACTAGTAAAGGCGGGCAACTACTCCAATAAGAAGGTGTGTATCAGTCAGCATGTCCTGATAACCATGAGTCTGTTGGTGATATCATCACGTCAATGGAAGCAGTGTTTTCATCCAGCCCTTCCTTTTTAGGATGGGACCAACATTCATTCTCTAGGACTCACTCCTTCCCTTGACTGTAGGATACCAATCTCCCAATGCTTCACCTTTTAAACTAACAAGATATCTAATCTTTTAAATAGCTATTGACATTACTTATGTTTGTATATTTTATAAAATTGACTAGTCTACGAATAGTCTGGTGGTAGAAGTAAGTGAAAATGTGACAAGAGGTGTATTTATATCAGGTCCTAGGTAGTGTATGTGATAAATCTTGTACAAACATTATTTATCTGAAGATTGATCAGTTAAGCCATCCATAGATAAGATAGGTATAGCTTGGGTTAAAATAGTGGCAAACGGGAGTTGAAATCTATCTATACAAGGTGAAGGTAAAACAGTATAAATTTAAAGAGTAAAATATTATTGTTATTTTTAGCTGTATATCTCCAAACTATTTGCACTTTGGGTAGCATTATCTCTTTCAGGTCAATTACAGATTAACTAATATTTACTATCTTTTATTTGCTATTTTTAAAAAAATTATTGTTAAGGAACCTCACTGAATTAAATGATTTAGTACTAATTTAAAAGGTTGCCTTCACAGTCTTCCAACATCTTCCAAGAAATTTCCAACTTTTTCTTCTTTGAAAGGAATTTACACACCTGTGATACTTTGTTATTTTTCCTGCAGGTTATACTTCTCCATCATTTTTACTGCTTCTGGTCCTCTAATTCCAGTTTCCTCAGGTTGTTGTAGATAAAAAATGACAAGCTCAATGTTAATATTACTGGGAAATGACTTAGATATTACGAGAATCTGAATCACAATGTACATAAAAACTATAAACATTTAAAATGCATTTGATATTTTATTTAACATTATTCAATATCATCTAACCTCATTGTACTATATGGAAGATCATTAATATAGTTTTTATATAAAAGGACATTAAACACTTGGATTAAAATAATGACAAAGCAGTTAGGAGTTGAAATTTTCTTGTTTGTTAATATTGTGTTCTTATCTCTTTCCTCCAGTCCAACACAACCTATAAGGCTGACATGGTTGTTATTTTAAATTGCTTCTTAGTAGCTCTTGCTCTAAGACTTGCAGTATCTATTAAAAATCTTAATGAGGGGGATTATAAACCTTCTTGGCAAAGATAAACAACATAAATGTTTCGATTAAAATGGATAAACTGAAATGGGATTTGAAGCTGGGATAACAGCAGCTGCCAGGACTGAGACTTATTTCCTCTTGAAGACAAAGTTCTACCATTTCAATGTGGAGTATGGGAGTCTGGCCCTAAACTCTTAGAGAAAGTGGGCCAATTTCATTACCTGGAGGTTTTTGCCATATTTATTCCTTTACAAAAAACATGTCCTATGTGCCCAGAGTGTAGAAACATTTCACATTAAGATTTTGTTGCTTTTTATGTTGCTGGGTTTTTGAGATTTAGTACACTATTTTATATCTGGTACTTGGAGAGCCTGTGAAGAAAGCTAATTATGGTCAGTCACTTTTTATTTTCTTGTTGATTTTAAGAAATGATTTTGAGCTATATAGCATGAAAAGCACAGTAGATATAAGATCTGAAGGAAACCAAAGTTTGGCTTGTATGTATGTATTTGTGTGTGGGCACACACGTGCATGCGCACACGAACACATACATCTATATGATATACATTATAAATAATTTAATGGAAATAGCATTATATTTTACATGCTAATTTTTACAATTATTTTATGCACTCTTCTTGTACCAGTAAACAGAGTACGTCATTTTTGCCTGTTACATGATACTCTACTCACATATCTATACACACATATCTGTATATATATATTCGGTGGCATGTATGATTTAGGCATTCTTATACCTTAAAATAAAAGCAAGGAGCAGGGTGGAATATATGGCCTCCAATATTCTGGAAAAGATGTTTCTAAAATCTGATGCATGTATACCGTAAGATCATTCCAAATTTTTGAAGCATTCATTCGCATTTTTTCATACTAATGACTATTTGGAATATATTTTCTTCTACAAATCTTGTGATTATGTAGTTGGAGAGACATCTGAAGATCCAAGATAGGTTTCTGGTGGTATTTGTGGCAATTAATCAATGAAGTTGCACGTGCACACTCATCTTATTCTTAGCACTCACTAAGTATTGAAGGGGATATAGAAATGATAAGAGACATAGTTGGGACTCTCTTGATTGATCTGTTTATGGTCATCGATCTAACTCATTCTTCAGGGCTTAGTTCAGTCATATATCCTATTGATTATATTTCTTCTTCCAGGACTTCACATAACTTTTCTCTATGCCTTTATAATTTGGCTCCTGCCTTATCAACCTCACACAACTTGTGCTTCACCATGCAAATTTACATGCAGTCTTTTAAAATATATGTTTTTTCTAAGTTTTTTTTTTTCTCTCTTAAGTGACTTTCCTAACATTTTCACTTTTTGGTGAATTCTCAGTTATGTTTCAATGGTTGTCTCAAATATCATCTCTCCTGGAAAGCCCTCTTGGGACTTCTCTAGGTAAAACTAATCATTCACTCTTCAGTGTTGCCATATCACCAGTATAATCCTCTGTTTTTGTTTGTTTGTTTGTTTGTTTAACTCTTATCATTGTGTTGTGACTATTTGTTCATGTTTGTCTCCCTAGGTATAATTCATCTTTCTTATAATTCATCTGTAGCACTAAAAGCATAGTGCCTGACAAATAGGAAATACTTAATATGACCCGTATATGACTGCCTGGGCCTCCATGGAGAATCTCTGCTCTTGAGCTGACATCAGCTTTGAAAACAAACTGTGCATTCATGAAATCTTCAGAAAACAAATCTAACTTCAGAAAGCATTACCAGTAATATAAATTTTATTAAAGATTTTGGGGGAGAAAGAAGACTAAGGCTTTACATCAAATACCAAATCACTAACAACTTGATTAAAAATCTTTAGCTTTTTTCTTTTTATTTCTTTCTGTCAAATTTCTCTTCTGCAACCTCCAAGCAGAGGGAACACATCGGAATCTTCATATAAGTATATAGTATTATTGGTGTTGGTGGCTGGTCGATATAAGTTGTACATCATATGGGCACAGATTTTAAAAGCTTAAACTGTTTACAAATGGCCACTTGATAATTATGCATGAGTATGCAAAACTCTCCATGACCTGGCCCTCCAACTCTTCGGTCCCTTCCTTGCTTATTATGCTTGTAGTTTCTAGTGTATCACAGGATGTCTCACTATTCATGTCTCAAATAGTGAGACATTGTTTCCTCACTCATGTGCTTTCATTTTTCAGTAGTACAGTGTCTCCCGTCTTTGCCTGAATAACCTCAACTCATTCTTCAAGTTCTCTAAGAATTGTATCTAAAAATTGCAAGTGTTTCTTCTCTGTGCACTTATATATAATGGAGCATTAGTGGGAGAAACTGCTCTACAGAAAAAGAAGAGAGTATGAGCAAAAAATCAGCATGACATTGAGCATGTTTTGTGCTATAAACTAGAAAGGAAACATGCAGGGAATAGAGGTGCAAATAACAACATGCTCTGTTTCACAGTCCAGCTGATCTGTGACTCAGAGGTGGACAGTAACTTATATATTTTTGCCTGGTATATAATAACTGCTTAATAAATGTGTGTTGAAATTAATTACAATCAATCTCAAGTAAAATGTAAACATTTTCAGGATCACAACTTCCATGACTCTTAGCACTTACTGTGCTGGGTATAGGTTCATTATTCAACAAATGCTTTTTGATTGATTTTAAAATTTCTTCTTTTTCTACCAAAAATCGCAAACCATATTATTGGAGAGAAAATGAGTTTCCAAAATGGAAAATTTATTTGAATAGTTCACAAGGAATTTAATTGTAATAGGCCAATTCAAAATTTGCAGCTTGTTAATGGCAATCTTTGGCCTTAGTTGGACCAACTCAAACCTGTTATTAAGACTAAATCCACTTTGTCTTGATCTATTTTTAGATTGTTATGTGGGATTTTTTGGTGATTAGGATATTCAATTTGGTGCACTTAGAAAAGTTTGTCATTGTTTAAACAAATAGGAAAGCTGTTTATTTTGTATGGCTGTGGGAAAATCTAATCACATTGAAACTCTGTTGTTATATTATGTACAAAACTGGAGATTATACCTCTATAACTAGCTGAACCGTATGACTCACTTAAGTTTTATTTACTTCAAAATATTTGACTCAGCTATCTTGATTATATATTAATATAGGTTAGGGGCCAGCAAAGTATAACCAGTAGGCTAAATTTGGACCACCACCTTTTTCGGAAGATTTAATTATACTGGAACAGAGCCACTCTCCTTTACATATTGCCTGTGGCTGCTTTCAGTGGCAGAGTTGCGTAGTTGCTACAGAGATCCGGAGACTGTGTAGTTCACAAAGACTGAAATATTTACTCTCTGACTCTTTATAGAAAAGTTGGCCAACTCTGATCACATCCCATTTTTATTGATGTACACTGATCAAATACATAGATCAAACAGCTGCTGTTAGACTGTCTTGTTAAAACCTAACCCCCAATGCGTTCGTGTTTAGAGGTGGGGCCTTTAGAAGGTGAATAGGTCAGGAAGGCTCTGCCTTTAGAAAACAATCAGTGTCCTTATTAAAGACCTCATAACTGCCCTTGCCCCTTTTGTCCTGCAAAAACACAGCAAAAAGACTGCTGTCAGTGAAGCAGGAAGTGCGCCCTCATCAGACAGTGCCTCATCAGAATCTTCTAGTGCCTTGATCTGGGACTTCCCAGTGTCCAGAACTGTGAGAAATACATTTCTGTTGTTTATACATCACTCAGTCTATGGTGTTTTGTTATAACAGATCTAACTGACTAAGACAGTTGCCAAATATCTATTTGGGGTTTTATGAATTTCCCTACAGTCCACAACTGAAACTAACTATAATAAAACAAAATAAAATTAATTTAAAAAACCAAATGTTTGATGTACATAATACTGAATATCCTCACATTTTTGATGATTGGACTTTGTATTTCTATCTGGATGCTGGCGTGCAAATGGCTGTGGGATGCCATGACTTGATGTTTCCTTTTTGTAAAATTTGAAGATTTAATAATAATGTTCTTTATCATTAAAAGCAAATTTAAAGATCTTGTTTCTCCTCTCATGCATGAGAGTCATGACCTTATAACATTTTTGACTCCTCAATTTTCAGATACTTTAGTCTTATGCATGGACTATGCCACAGCTTAACTAGCAATCTTCTTACGTTTTATTGGAGTTCGGGTATTGAGAATATCAGTCATGCCTGTTATCTAGATTAAAATAAGTATGAAGAATATAGAGAAAACAATATGAAAATCGAATGCTGAAAAAATAGTTTATACTTATACCCCCAATCAGTGATATCATTCAACTAAAATTATAAATCTGTAGTCAAACAACAAAAGTCTGCTATGAGTTATCTCTTTCAGCAGAAGCATTAGGAGCTATTTAAGAACTTTCATTCAGATGCATAATTTGAATACCTCTGCAAAAGTATGGTATTTATTTTCATTGTATTCTGACAACCTACCCATATGATTATGCATTATGATTATTCTCCTTTTCAGAGCTCTTATCATATTTTATGAAATTAATGCAGTTTATTCTCCATCACCATTTAGTAAAAATTGAACATTTTCAATCAGTGGACCTAACCAAACAAATAGACTTATATTCTTTGCATGTTTTTCTATCTTGGCAGAATTGAGTGTCTTTTCTTTCGATTTAAACAAACAAAGAAAAAAAAAGGAAAAAGAAAATGAAAGAAAAACTTGTCTAAAAAGTAAGTAGGAGGTTAAAAATAAAAGCTTTCTGATACTCATAACCATTATGGCAACACTGAAGGGTGTCTAATTTGAAAGTCAGGTATTTTTTTTGACCTCAGTAGGTCACATTTGCCTTGATGTTTTCCACTGCGTCCCCTTCCTTCTTGTTTTGAGTCATGGAAGAATTCCCTGCGCCATCATGTATTCTTTTCCATAGCTTTGCCGACCCCCGCCCCATCGCCCCAATAATTGAGTTGTTTTTCTTCTTTTAGGCAAGTGGGTCTGAGAAATGAAAGGGTCTGAGAAAAGAAATATTACATCCAAGAAAATATTGTTAAAAAATGAGCTAATATTTGAAATGTATTGAAAGCACAATTTGGAATTGGCCCTAATCCCCTAGTGTTGCTTTCTATTCGGCTCTGCCTTGGCAGGTTGGCCTTCGTTTGTTTAGAGGCTGGCATGATGGATGAGTTGGTACCAGGCCAATGTGTTTAAGTAAAACCTAGGAGTTCCTGGGTTAGCAGAACACAATTCATATAAAGCCTTGGGAACATCCAGCAGCTGCATTGCTATTTGCACCATCAAGGAAACTTAATTGGCCCAAATCACATCCATTTTTATTATTTTCAGGAGAGAAAAAGAAATAATTTGAGAGCGCTTTCTCAAACTTTGAATCTAATTCTTATTCAAACAGAAAACTTTGAATTTCCTTCTTAAAAACAGTAACAGAAACACATGGAGAATTTATAGTGGCCAATACTCTAGGCTCCAAACTCATTTCAGACTTTCCCATCTGGCCTGAGATGGCAAAAAGAATTACCTTCATTTCATAGGCAAGAAAATAGAAGTAGAGAGAGAATAAATGATTTTGGCAAATAGGAAAGGTAGGAAATTGAGCTTTAGTCTCCTGGCATTCATTTATCTACCCTAGAATAGTTAACTTCCAGCATGGGAAGATTGTGTTTTCTTGTTGTTTTGCCATTGTTTATATTTACACAGTCCAGATGTCATTGAATGCATGGATTTTACAACATTCTAACTTGGGCATCTGGTCAGTGATTGAAACCTACAGTGGAGCAACTCGTTCAATCTTTGCATACTTTTGATTATTAGAAATTCACCTTTAGATTAACTAAAATCTTTCTGTTTTATCTTCCTTCCAATAGTTCTAGTACTGTTTCTTTGAGCCATATGGAACATTTAATATCTATGTCACATTCAAGCCATTGGAATATTCAAAGATGGTAATATATTCTCTTTAGGTTAAAATGTCCTATGTCCTTCAATGTTTTCTCAGTCAATTTGGGCTCAAGGCTTATTTTTACTATTTTATCTCCCTAAGTATGTTTCTTTTAACTAAAATCTGTTAAACAAACAAAAACAAAAAAACCCACAAAGTCCAAAACAAAAATACTACTCTCTAGGAATTATCTGAACATAGAGGTATATATAGGCTTATAAATTTCTTTATTCTAGATTATGTTCTTCTGTGAATATCAATCACCTTGAATTAAAAACCTCGGTCCTCTTCCTGCATTTCTCCTTTATTCTCTCACTCACAACACTTCCGACACCAGATGTGTGGTTTTTTTCCCCCTCCATACCAAGCAATCCTGTGACACCAAATGGATGTTCTTATAATTGAACTCAATTCCAATGCTATCAACTGGGAGGTAGTGTCAGATCCCACAGGTTAAGGGCTCAGTTCCAGGAGACTGCCCCCTCTCCCCGCCCCTCAGAAACCAATCACAAGTAGTAGGTCTCCAGGTTATCCACAATTTCTGTCTGACTTGGTCAAAAATCGGAGATACCCATGGGGGGAGATTTCTACCCCTTGGATTTAATTATTTGCTGGAACAGCTCATAGAACTCAGGGAAACACTTATTTGCATTTCCCAGGTTACTAAAGGATATGATAAAGGAGACAGATGAACATCCAGATGAAGGGATACATAGGGCTAGGTCTGGGAGGGTCCAGTACACAGGAGCTTCTGTCCTGTATGTGGATGTGTTTACTAACCTGGAAGCTCCCCACATCCTGTACTTTTAGGATTTTTTATGAAGGCTTCATCACGTAGGCATGCTAAATCATTCTACTTTCAGCCCCTCTCTCCTCTCTAGAGATTTGTGGGGTAGGGCTAAGATTCCAAGATTCTAATCATAGCATAGTCTTTCTGGTGACTAGATCCCATCCAGGAGCCACCAAGATGCCCACCTATGATCACTTCGTTAGAACAAAAGATGCTCCTAGTGCTCTTATCACTTAGGAATTACAATGGTTTCAGGAGCTCTGTACCAGGAATGGGGGACAAAGACCAAATATATTTTTCTAATTATAAGTAACAATACACAATAGCACACATCTAGTCTCATTTTTTTATTTTTATTTTTTTTAAGGGTAACATTTACGCTCTTTACTCAAACTCAGTTTATCGTCAATTAAAATCCTTATGATCTAATCATATGTCATGCTGTTGTTTCATATCATAACCTCATCTTTCCAGGTTTGGTTGCTTTTCTAGTCTAAAATGCGTACACATTTATCTCTGTTGAACTTTATCTTATAAAGACCAATTTCTTGGCCCAGTCTAACAAACACTTTGGAATTTGATTCTAATATTGGGCATGCTTATTATCCATCCTGAGCTTTGAGTTATCTGAAAATTTGATGTTACCTTCCCAGACATAGAAAACTTAAGAAGTAATGCCAGAACTGAAGGGGAGAAGGCCTTCTTATTTATCTGTATCCACTGCTTAATATCATTTGGGTCTGAGTATTTAAAAATTGTAATCTTCCACCTGAAATGTTCTTGTTTCTATTCCTGTACTCCAGGGTGTCAAGATCATGGTGACCGACCCATTAAATCACTTGCTTATATCTAGGCATACCATATTCGTATTTGCTATGGCTATTCAATAATTCTTGTAAAGTACAGAAATTAGATCCATTGTCCATAACTTGTTGATAATGAACCTAAATTGAGTCCAGTAGCTTTAACTCTAGTGAAAATTTATGGAGAGAGAAATTAGTGAAGATTCAATAAAAATTATTAATTATGGCTCAAATATTGTCTAAAGTTATGAAGTTTTAAGAATTTTTCAACAAGCTGCTGAAATTTTCTATTTTACATGCTTTGATTCACAAGAAAATTAAGCACATGGAAAGCTGATAATACAACTATTTTTAAATAATCCCAATGAAGTGTTCATAAATTTTCTGGATATTGAAAAGCAATATCTCCAACAGCCAGAATATAAACATCAGAACTTTTATGTACTGTGGAGCTACCCATCCATTAAAAGAGCAGACAGATGAAATTATAAAATCTATCTGACTCATGGGAAGTTTATCAAAGAATTTCTAGGAAAGACTAAGAGGAAATGTTTTCAGTTAGCTAGAGAGAGATTCCTATTATCAGTCTACATTTCAAACAGAGTAGTGGAGATTACCAGCCTTGTTTATTTATTATTTATTTTTCATTCATTCATTCATTCATTCATTCATTCATTCTCTGCTTGTTTTCCCCTGACTCAGCAGATGATTGCTTTGTTCTAGTGGACATGAGGAGGGAGATAGAATGAGAATGATTCTGAGACTATGGAGAACAAAACCAAAGAGCCAAATAATCTTTGGAAGAATCCTTAGATGTGAGGAAGTCTGACTTTCAAACAAGATCCCTGATTGATGGCCAGCCAGTCTTTACCTGAATAGCTCATGTAACAGTGAACTCATTATTAGTAAAGGGGCTACTCTATTTTTAGAAAGTTCTAAGTATTTAAAAGGCTCTTTTTGATGATAAATAGAAATTTGCCTCCATGCAGCTTTCACCCTCTACTCTTGGTTCTGTCTTTTGTGTGAATATACAAAAAGTTTAGTGTTTCCTTTACCTGGCAGCCTTTTAGATTTTAAAGGTGATAACCTAGTTTTTTTAAAGTTAGGTATTTCAGTGTGGACCATGGATCTCTTCCCTCTGCCTGAGTCCAGAAAAAGTGTGGGGAAGGGCATGCAACTCCTATGGAGAAAGAATAGTAGTAAGGTATTTGGATTTGAAATCAATGGACTTGCAATTTACTCCTAGTTATTTAAATATGATTTGGAGTCTTTCATCTGCATGCCTCAGCTTTACCCTCTGTAAAATGAGACTCAGGATATTTCTTGTAATTGATTCAGAAGAATGCTATTGGGATGTGATGAGTGAATGAATGCTAAATATCTTTTTAAAAGTTATGTGTTTTGTAAATATACACACTTCAGACTTCAGAGGAAAAAAAAACAAAAACAAAAGAAGCTATATCTGTGGACCTGGCCAGTGTTCTGCGTTCTCTGTCCTGGCACCTTCCCAGTGCTTAGTATAATGAAATTCCTTCCTCTGGGCTCTTGCGGTCCTAACTACATCTCCTCTCTCATTCTTTTCACCCCTTAGTCTCATTTACTTGATTTTCCTTGAGTCTTAGCCAAGAGCTTTAAAGCCCTTCTTTTAATTGCTCAGGTCCTCCTTTTCATCCCCAATCATCTCTCACATTTCTATTAGGAAAAACTTAAAATTTCAAGTTTAGCTCCTATTCTATTTAGTCCCATCCTGTTTCACTGTAATTTCAGTGTTCACAAATAT
Source organism: Eidolon dupreanum (assembly GCA_028627145.1). NCBI lineage: Eukaryota > Metazoa > Chordata > Mammalia > Chiroptera > Pteropodidae > Eidolon > Eidolon dupreanum. Next base: position 64,835,989 of record CM053509.1, read on the forward strand.
ATTTAATCCCTAATTAAAATGAAGTAAAGTGCAAGCTTTTTTTGGGTTTGCCATATATCACCTTTTTCTTTCTTCTCTGCCTCAAACCGCTTACTCCTGCTCTATAATCCTTGCTCCAAATCCTGCTTATATATTACCAAAAAAAAAAAAAAAAAAAAAAAAATCAAATACCTATGCTTTCTCCAGCTAAGACCTTATTTCTAGTTTTTTTTTTAAAGCCACTCTAACTGCTCAATACCTAGTCCCATTTACAATTTAAATCAGTTTTTCTATAAGACTAATGCTGCACTCATCTTTTAATCTGCATACTGTGAATACAACCAAAGGGATTTTAAAAAATGAAAACCTAAAAGCTTTTAGAATTAGTGAAGAAAAGTGACTGTACACCGAGGATTCTGAATCTTTTTTTAAAGAAGTACCAAATCTGGGCACCAGGGTAGAATGTTTGGGATGAACCCAAGTTATTCAGGTCTTACCATGATCATTTCAAAGGAAGAAAAAAGACCAAGGCAAAAAGGAAATTGTGTGTTCTAACAGACAATATGTTTTTCCCGTTATAATATCATTACCGGTGATGGTAATCATATTGCTCTGAAAAAAAAGAGATTTCCATTTTATTTCATGGTTCTAATGAATAGATCTCCATTTATGCTACTACAAAGTCTTTTCAGGTTATGGGCTTTCCTCTTTCAGAGTAGTTACAATAATGGATGATCTTTTCTGCAATTACTTGGGCATAATTAAATCTGTGGATTTTGCTGACGACGTCTAACAGTTGGGCACTGAAGCTTGTTCTTGGAGGTTTATTATATCAATTGAATGGCAGCTCTCCTGCCTTGTTCTACTCCTATAGATGGTATTATGAATTTATGGTACCTAGTGCCCTTTTCAGAACATCCTAGGTACAACAGAGAAGAGTTAAGCAGTAAAAGGGAAGCATATTTTTACTGGGATATAGTCTAATTGTACTTTTCTTATGTCTGAGGGAGGCAGAAAACTGAAGAGATAAATCTGCTTAGCTAGGCAGTAAACATCTAAGGGGAAATAGAACATTTTGGCACAATCACTAAACTGACCAAAAAAAAAAATTTTTTTTTTTTTTTTGGTATCAATGAATTGAGCATGGTAATTGGCATATGAAAAGTTCTCAACCAGCAGTTACTGAACTGAGTAAGGCCTAGGGAAAATCACACTAAAACTAGGCACCTTGATTCAATGTTTAATTTAAATTTTTATAGTATTATAGGGGTAGAATATTATCTGACCTCTCTATGTGAATACAGATGAAGTTGTCTATTCTTGTCTAAAAAACAAATCTGCATGGCACTCTTCAGTAGCCATAAATATTTCTAGCAGTTTGACAGTTATTCCAAATACATAATCCAAATCTGCCAATACAGATCAGTGTTATTCTTTTTCCTGTTCTCCTTCTCTCAGTGGAAAATCTTTTCTTTCAAATATAATGCCACTACATTTTTTTTTACTAGAAAATAAACTGCTGTCTAAAAGCCTTCTCACTTCTCTCTCCAATTTATTGGAGAACAGTAACAACAATCAAAAAAGCAGAAGAGGGTATAATTAAAAATAGAATATAGGAAAAAGGAAGAGAGGAAAAATCATGGCTCCCAGAGGACTTTCTTTCCCTTAGAACAAAATGAAAAGGAACTCCTAACATACTCAGCATATGGTTGGTACTTTTGTCTCTGCTCTCATATCCTGGTTAAGAATGGTGATTGTCCTAGCTGTCCAGTCTCTGTTCAGAGGCAATCGAATAACAGTTCTTTCCTCACATCCCACCATTGTCATCACTTTCATCTTGAGCAATGCTGAGTTCTGCACATCATACCTAAATAATCTAAAATATCCAGAGTACACTAAGAGTGTACTTCTACATTACTATGATATAACATCTTGATCCACTGACTTAGCTCCATGTGTTACCTTGCCAATTTCCAATCACATTACTGATTTCTCATTAGAGAGTGAATCTTGGTGTTATGTCAGTCACCTTGGCAAAGGTGACTCTTCTTGAATTTGATTCAGAAAATTAATTTTTCACTCCCTTCTACCTTCTTGCCATCATGATCTCAGGCAATTGAGAAATAGTATTTGTTTACCTCAAAATTAGATTCCCATGAGAAAGCCAACTTTTTTTTGGTTTGAAATAAATATTTATGCTGAGATCACATTTGAAAGAAGGAATAAAAGTAAGGAGTCTTGGTGAGATTCTTCACTGGCTATTTTAAGGTTTTATTTTTGGGTAATTGGGTAGGAATCACGTAAGGTGAATGACAGAAAAAAATTAAGCTTCGTGGCGGGGAGGACTTCTTGTTTAACATCAGTTGACTGGGTCTTCTTGTTCCCTCACTTCTAGAAGACATAAGTTTGAGCAGTTATTTGGTAAGATCATTCTTTTTGTTGTAAACTTACAGAAGTAACCATAAATATTGATTTTTCCTGTAGCACAGTGGGAATATAATAAAGGTCCAGGAAAGGAAGGCTACAAAAATAACAATAATATAGCAAAGTGAGAATATTCCAGACTATTTAAGGATTTTTTTGTGTGGGTATAAATGTTCTTGGTGACCAAGCCTGGTCTCTAGGAGAGGGGTTCTTAAAGTGTATCTCTTGGGCTAGCAGCATCAGTAACTCCAGGGAAATTGTTCAAAGTGTGAATTCTTGGTCCCACCTCAGACCTAATGAATCCAAAACTATGAGGTTAGAGGGATTCTATGTGGGATCAAGTTTGAGAATGGTTGATCTAGTACAAGAGATTTTGCATCACGTAGATCTGGACTTTAAATAGCACCTCTATCATCTGCAATCTCCATACTTTGCATAGATTAAATGACCATCTGGGACCTTAGTTTTCTTATTAATAAGAGCTGATAACTCCTGCTTTCTACAACAGTTGTGAAGATTATATAGCCAGATACAGTTAACATTTATTTAATAGTTACTGTGTATCAAGCACTATTCAAAGGGCTTTACATGTAATGACTCATTTACTTCTCACAACAACCTGATGAGATACAACATTTTACAGATGAGGAAATGGAAGCAGAGAGAGGCTAGATAACTTGCCCAAGCTCACATAACTAGTACATGGTAGAGAAAGATTTGAGCCAGAGGAATCCAGAGCCTTTGCTTTTAACTACCTGCTATTTACAAGGTGCCTGACACATAGTAGGAACCTAATAAGTGTTCATTCTCTTTCCTATTTCATCCTCCTGGGATGCCATTATAATTAACTACAGAGAATTCATTAATTGCTTGTTCAGTCTGGTTATATTAATAGGAAAAAATTTAACTTTAATTGAATGTAAATTGAAAACCAAATCAATGGAGATGCAAATTAATTTTTGCAGTATGAGTAATTCCCGGGCATTTGAGGGAGCCAATATGAGGAACCCTATGGTCTTGACCTTTTCTCTCCCCCTCCCTCTGTTTTATGAGTTTAACATGGAAGAATTAATTGAAAGCTAGGTCAGTGGTTTACAAACTTTTTGGCTCCAGGTCTCCTTTATACTCTTATAAATTATTGAAAACTCCAAAGAGCTTTTGTTTATGTGGGTCTACCAATCAATGTTTACTGTGTTAGAAATTAAAATAGATATTGTTATAATGCTTATGTAATTTATTTTAAAATAAGTTACATGTTAACATATTTTAATGAAAACTAACCATATTTCTAAGAGAACAACATTAGTGAGAACAGTGATATTTTTCTAAATTATTTTAATCTTTCATGTCTGGTTAAATAGAAGACAACTAGATTATCCTATCTGCTTCTACATTCAATCAGTTGCAATATTACATGCCAGCTAGCCTTTGGAAAACTCCCCTGTACCTTTGTGAGATAAATAATTTTTTAGTATTATAAAATATTATTTTCTTAAAATTTCTTAGTAATATAAAAGTAATTTCTTAGTATTAAGTAATTATTAATTTCTTAATATAACTAAGTGTTAAGAAGTCATAATCTTTAGTGTTATAATATCTTAGTATAAAATAATTTTAGTATTATAAGTAATTTAGCATTATAAAAATAACAATTTTTAGTATTATTATAATTTCTTGGTATTATAAAAATAGTAATTTTTATATCATAGGTGTCCTGAAAGTGTCTTGGAATTGCTGGGGGTTATCACACTTTGAGAACCTTATGGGCTACTTAATAGTAGGACAAGTGCATAGTTAATCCAGAATACTCATTCTATAAATCTTTCATTTTAGTAACAATTTTTGGGCACTGGTTTATCAGTTAAGAATTAAGAAAGTGTATTTATTTATGTAAAATTATGTCAGGAACCCTCCAAAGAGTAAGACACACAATAATGTAGCACGACTGCAAAATATGAACAAACTGTATTTTTATTAGCTTAATCATTATTAACTTTGACAGCCGAATAAAACTATTTGCAGCATCAATGGGAGTAGAGCAAAAATAAGATAGTGAAAAAGAGGTTGGTGTGTTTCCATGACAAAAAATAGAATATTTTGTGTGTGTGTGTGCATTTGTGTGTGTGTGTGCATACTCATAAATATTTCAGAATGCCTGAAAATATATACTATGTTTACAACATTTACTTGTGTTAGGGGATATGTAGAAGTTTAGTCTTTCTATTCTTATTAAACAGTATGTACTTAAAATTGAGTTTAAGGACCATCTGAAGTTTAGTAATAGTAAAGTAGATCTGTTCTAACAAATATTATTTCAGCACCAATATTTGTGCAAGAAAATTAATAGACAGCTCCCCTTAACCTTCTGAAAGCTTCTTTTTAGTCAACAGGGATGGTGTGAAGAGAGGATGATATGATGAAGTGAAGGGAACATCTACCAACATTCGCTTTATATAGGCAGTCTACAGAGAAATTTAAAGCAGCAATTATTTATTCTCTTACCTACTGTTTCAAATAACCAAGAATTGCACTATGTCAAGGAAGAAAATTAAATAAATTCACCACAACATCTTCGCTATTTCATATGCTGAGTTTCTTAAATTTCATACTTTACATATGAATGTAATATACTTATTAACCACTGTTTTGGTGTTAAGAGAGATATAGTTTGCTCTGTAAGTATAGAAAAAGTTCAGATATTTTGTACTAAAAAAAATATGATACCTCAGTTCAATATCAGAATCATTGTTGAGTCTGATAAAATTAGAATAAATTAAACAGTATGATTCATACTCTAATAATGCACAATTTAGCCGGAAGTGGTATATAAAATATATGCAATGAACATAATATTTAGTATAGTATAAATTATACTTGGCATGTTTGGTAGGTATTTTATAAGCACATCTGAAATTTTATATTATCTCCAACGGATGGGAAATAAACAGTAACAGGAGCTGTTAATTTCTTTTTATTACACATTGGGAGGAAAGGAGTAATTATGTTAGGAAAAACATATCAAGGATAAAATCTATATAAAAATTTTTAAAACATTTTAAAATCTTGAGAATAAAGAAATAAAAAGTAAGCTGAAATGTTTCAACATCTGTTATCAGTAATAGCAACCCTAAAAAATCAGTTGCTGAAAGGTAAGAAAATATTTTCTGGTTAAAATATAGCCGGCTGGTTTTTGAGTCACTGGTAGTAAGTATTTTCTGAGTAGATAAAGTGGAAGAAAACTTAAAAAACTCAAGTGTGAGACAAACTAAGGCAAAGTTCAAGTCTCAAATACTGGTTTAGCTTTGAAAGCAATTGGACACACACACACACACACACACACACACACACACACACACACACACACACACACACAGAGAGAACTGTGTGAGGATATCTTTTCATCTTGTACCTTTGTTGGAAAGTATAGTTCAAGCTCTCACCCTCTTTCCCTGATTTTTGCTGCTTGCTCTCTCCAGACTTGTATAACAGAAACAAATCTTTTCTAGCTGTGTTTACCCCTCCGTATTTCCCCCATGGTAATCCTCTTACATAGATTTAGCCATATGATTCCCAAGCTGACTAGGCTTTTTTGGCTCCCTTTGCCCCAGCATGGCCTGTAAGACTATTTCTGACCAATCAACATCTCCAGCTTCATTCTTGACCATCCTTTCTACATCTGCCTGCAGCCACCACATTTTCACTTTTTCACAAATTGAACACTTTTAAATTTTTCTGTGTTTTGCTCATGCCCTTCCTCCAGTCTGGAGAAATGTGCATCTCCATGAGTGCTCTCTATATGAAGGTCCTGCCCATCTCATAAGATAATGGCCAAATATTTCTTTCCTGGAAAAGTATCTTCATGTCTCTCAGACAGGGTCCCCCTGCCTCAGTCAGTACTCTTGACAAAGAGACACTACTCACGACTTTGTGGAAATGTTTATTAAATTGTGTATTCATTATAATGTTTAAAGTTTTGTTAAAAGATAAACTGAAGGATGTTAGAATTTTTGAGTTTTTCTGAGAAAAAATTGATTCTAATTGGGCAGTGCCAAACCTGAAGTGGTTAGGAGCACTCTACCTGCAGGAGCTTATGGAGAGACTTATAGAGAAAGGCAGAAGCAAAGTGAGGAAATTATTGATTGGCTATAGCTTAAAGCCTAGTTGGCTCTTTGTGACTAGTTGTTTTTAAGGTTTTAATTTTGTAAGCTTGAGGCATTTATAGGCTTAGATTTTGGTTTGCTTAAGTGAATGGTGAAAGGGAGCAGAATTTGCCATCCCAAAATAGGTCTCTTTGGGCTTATCGATTATTTTTATTAGTTATTTTTAGAAACAAAAGACTCAGGAAGAAGCTTTGACCTTCTCTCTAACTGCCTAAAAGGAGTTTAGATAGAAGACTTGCTCCAGGAAGAGGGTTATCATCATAGGTTTAATATGGGCTAGTATGTGATAGACAGAGAGGAGGAACTTAGCAAGGTCCATTTGATTAAAGTCCTCTCAGCGTCCCATTGTTAAAGATGTTCCAGCAAACATTCATTTACCAAACATTTGCTTTTCCATCTCTCTGTGAAATAACTTCTTGCCCTTCGAAGCCCCAAACCACAATCTCCATTTCTCCTTAGATTAAGATGGCATAGAATCCTTAATTGCCTGATTTGTTCTCAGGTCCCATATTCTTATAGAACCCTAGTATGTACATGCATGATTAAATTTGGTTACTTCTTCTTTGGTTACTGTGTCTTATGGCATTTTAATTATTTGACCAGCTAGAAGAACTGAGAGGGGAAATTTTCTACTCCTCCATAAAGTCACCTCTGCATTGGGGTCACCTCAGTCTAATAGCCTCCTGGTTTTATTAATTTCATACGTTCCTCTCGATTGCGGGCTGCTTCTGGACAGAATCTTGTATTTGCCTCTCTATAGCCCTAAAAAAGGGACTTTCTTGGTGATCAAGAAATATTTGTTGATTTAATGATTAACTGGTGAGAATCTCTGAAATGCTTTTAGCAGTCATGGAAGCCTGTTATTCCAAAACGAGAAATGAAGCTAGGAATGTAAATCCCCAGGATAGAATAATTGAGGTGGTGATGGTGGGCAGATAAAATTGAAAGCAAAGGCCAAATGCCCTTCTCCAAAGATTTAAGCAGAAAGGCCAAGAGAAAGAGGGAGAGCTGCTACAAAGGGTAACAGCAGGGTGGGGGATGTTCCACAGGAAAGGGAAGCTAAGGTCAAGCAAAGGAAGAGAAGATCCTCTTTGTTCTAAATTTCCTTCACTGAAGGACAATCTGATAGAGGCCTTTAGAATTAGAGGGGGGACATTTCATTTGTAAATTGTGGTTAAAATTGCTAAGTGCTTTGTTTTTATAAAAGGTGGTAGACCTGGCAGAGTTAATGCTATTTTAGAGAAAGGTGATAAGAACAGATAACTGTAATGTAATTTTTCATCGGGAGAACAAAACCCAGGAAGGGTTATTGAATGCAGATGGGAGGACACTTGTGTCTCCTCTACGATGCCCCTTTGGCTTGGTTAGTAGCTCGTGCCTTGCCCATGCTGTCTCTTATGGTTAAAGATGACACCTTTTTGCCATTTGGGACCACAGGAAACAAAGGGCCTTCACTTTAGGGATTTGGAAAGGCCTGGAATTCTCTCACTTTCAGAGTTGGCTAGTCAAATTGTTGGGTTACAGGTTTGCAGTATCTTCCATCCCCTCCTGGCTTTCTAGCCCACTCTCATAGCCTTTGACCTCCAGCCTTCTTTGGTCTCTCTCTGCCTCCAAAGTTAGAATGCCTGTCTCAAATAGTACTTGATCAAGCCATTCAATTAAGCTGTCAGAGACTGAGTATGCTAAATCTTTCCCCTCAAACCAGGTGATCTTTCTCAAAGAAGATGCGCTGGGAAGGAAACTGTTAGCAGAGAGGAATAAAGTACTAATAGTGGGTTTTCATGCCTTAATTGAGGAAGGATCTGCCCTCTAAATATGTAGTGTGGCTAGTGACTTACTTAGTCTGTGCTCAAGGCTGCCCTTGCCCATTATCTTTACATTATCTTTGTGTATAGTTCATATGGGTAACAAAAAGAATAAAAAAAAAAAAAACATGTTCACAGATGGGAAAATACTGAACAGATTGAGCTAAGATAAAATGAGTTCCGGTCTTATTTACCTGGCTAATGGGATTCTACTTACTTAGGGTGAAAAGTGAAAGCATGTGACCAACTCAGTCAACACTAGGGGGATGGAAGTAGGCTGACCTTTTATTTACATGTGAGAGGTTCCTGGAGCAGTGAGGGGTATAGAAAAGCTCTTCTGCAGACAGCTCTCTTCTTACCCAGGCCATAATGAAGCTCAGAGGAGCTCAACTCTACACAGCCAATTGAGCTGTGCCTCTCCCACCACTAATTCCTACGAATCTAGAAAAGGTAGCTGGGGAAGCAATTAGAGAGACAAAAATTTTTTTCAGAGTCTTATTGCCTTTTGTACAAAATCAGGGTTTTGTTGTTTCTATTGTTGTTTTTTTCTGGCACAGAGCCAAAAGAAATAAAACAGTCTAAGACTTTAACATCAAATTTCTGCTTTCAAATTGCTAGGGGAGGAAATACAGTATATAGTATACAGGAAATACAGATTAAAAAAACCACATACCCACAGACCCAAAACAAATATGTTTTGAATTATAAATCTTCATATATTTGCATTTTTTGTCATATTAATTCATTTTAATTTAGCAAATATTGAGATCTTCTATTTGCAAAACATTGAGTTACACTATAGAAAAGAAGAAATTAGCCTTGCATTTTTGGAGCAGCTCTAATAGAGCACGAACCAGAGATAAGGTCTCTAACATGAGGATTTAGCAAGGATGCGTAATAATAATTATGACAATACATTAATTATCACACACTTTTTGAGCTCATCTTACATCTTCTCCACTCCGCTTGTTCCCAGCCAGTTTGCAGAGACCAGTTCTGTACTGCCATCAGTCTGCTTTGCACAAAAGCAGTCTAACAATAGCTTGGCCTGTGCCTTTTGCTTTTTACCCTGGGTCTTCTCTGAAGCAGTGGTATAGAACACCTGTGGGAAACCCCTGACATGTGCTTTTATAACCTGGAAATGTGAGGAGTTAAAGTAGGGGATGATACGGGGGACATCTTTGATCAAAAAGAAACAGGAGTTGATGGATAAGTGCATCCCTCTGTTGTCATGCAGAACACAATTCTGAGGCATGTTTCCTGAGGTTTTCTAGGAGGTTCTGTGCAATCAATCTTGTCAATTGGCAATGGTAACTCATCTTACTATTGGCTTTCCATCTTTCCTGTATTCCTACTTCCTGGGCTTGCTTCCCAAGTAATTTACATGCACATGTACCTTTGCTTCAGGCTACACTTTCAAGGGAATCCAGGCTAAGAATAAAAATAATATTTAATATTTTTGAGCATTCACTATACATCATGTATTACATTGACTACTCTATATGTAATAGCTGAGTTGATTATTTTTAGAGAATCTCTTAAAATAAGAGGAAGTATTATGTAAAGAAACAGGTTTAAAAAGTTCAATAACTTGCCTAAGGTCATACTGTTGGTGACAGTGCCCCAATTTAAATGACGTTTTGTTTAATATTAAAGTATAAACTATTATAGCAACAGCAAAAAGTTTAAAGGTATATGGTTAGTGTGGTGGGCAATGTGGTGCCCCCCTCACCATCTGTCCCATTTCTCTGTCTAGAATCATGTGGATGGTTTTGGCCTTGGCTTCTATCACCACCTTCAGGGGAGGCCCCTTATTAATCTAAACATAATTAATCCCACCATTCTTAACCTAGTGCTTACATCAGATATGTCATACCTCCACACATTATTTTCTTTTATCCTCATCAGCATTTCCCAGGCCACAGTTCACAAATAAGCTTATGACCTAAGATACTTCCATTAGAAGTTAACTGCTTAACACTGGGGTGCTCAGAACTCAATTTTTGAGTTTCTTCTCCATCTGTACTCACCTGGTGACCTTATTTAGACTCATGGCTTTGAATACCATTTATACACCCCCACCAGATGTTTATGTTCAGCCCAAACCTCTTCTTGAAACTCTAGACTTATTTGTATGTCAACTATCTCTTAGACATTTCTGCTTGGGTGTCTAATAGGCATATAAAACTTAATGTGTCCAAAAGTGAACTCCAGTTAACCTTTTTTCTCATCTCAGGTAATGCCAACTCTAACCCTGCAGTTGCTCAGGCCAAAACTTTGGAGACATCCTTGACTTTTCTCTGTTGCTGATACCTACAATCATTCATCAACAAATGACTATCTCTACATTTAAAGTGTGAGCAGGATCTGACCATGATTCCTGTCTGCATGATCACCTCACAACCCAAGCCATCACACCTTTTGCCTGTGTGGGTAGGAAAACCTAATTCTCCCTCTACCCTTATAGGTTTTTGGCTGAGAAATCCCTGTGATAAAAAGCAGATTAACAGGAGAAAAAAAATTTAACAACATTATACTTCCTGTATACATGGGAAAGACCCAGGAAAACTAAGTAATTCAGAAATGACCCAAGCCATCAACTTAAATACCATATCCAACCAAAGACAAAAGAAGATGTTGGGGTGCATGAGAGGTTGGAAGATATTGTGGAGAAGGCCAGTTGAGGTAGGTTATCAGGAAAATCACAGTAAGCAAGGGTAAGGTTTTTATGCAGGTTTAGGTCTTTGCCTTCTCCACATAGAGTTTCTAGAGATTTAGAGTCATCCTCCTCTTCCTGGTACAGAGAGGGGGAGACATCTTTACAAATGGAGATTTCCCTTATAAATGTAAATGTCTTTTACAAAAGGGTAACTTCTATTCAGTTTTCAGAGCTTTTCCTATGTCTGCTTTTTCTTAAAAAATAATAAGGTTAAAATACCCCTTAAACCAAAGAGACATATTTGGGAGTGGTAAATTCTGCTTCCCTTCACCTGGATTCTTGCCCAACTGACTCCTCCGTACTCCCACAGCCACCTCCTACCTACCTTTATTATAGCACTTACTTGCCTTTGACACTTTTATTTAACCTTTGGAATATGCTTCCATCATTCTTTCATAATTAAGTGGTTATAAAGTCAAGGTTGAATTGCACGTATATCCATCATCAGCATCTCAATTAGGCCTTTGGGGCAAGGTAGATTTTTGGCAATTGTTGAAATGCTCTGGAGGCTCACAGAGCAGTATTTTAAATAACATCTGTGACAGGGAAGAGGAAGCTGTTCTTGTCTTGAACTGATTCAGATTCCGAGAGATCAAATAATTACTTGGGATAATTTTTATATATTTACCTATAACTTGGATACCTTGATTTAGAGAAAGAGCTCCAGGCCAGGATTTAGGGAAGCTGATATTACTTCTGTTACCGTTGGGGCGAACTAAAATCTGTCATACCCTGATAGTGCCACGGGGTACCTCGGTTCTTTTCACATTTCCCATTAATGAGATTTAGGAAAGATAAAAGTTATTAAAAGTACGATTTTAGAAGGAGATGGGCAGTGCTAAGGATGGCTGCAGCCCCGTGGAATTCAGGAGGTAAAAAGACAAAAGATAGAGTATGCGCCAAGCAAGGGGTGGGTTATACTTCTGGCTGAGCTAATAATCAAATTAACACAAGACAGATTAAAAGGAGAAAACAGCCAAATTTAACGTGTATGTAGATGTGGGACTACCATAAGAATATGAGACCTGAGGACACTTTGGGTAGTTGTGGCTTATCCTCTTCTGGACCAAAGGAGAAGCGAGGTAGGAATTGTGGTTTGAGACTTCATAGTGCAGGAAGGCAGTTCCCGAAGAGATGGAAAAGCAATATTTGGTAAACAGATGTTTGCTGAGCCATCTGTAGCAGTGGGACACAAAGAAGAGTTTGATCAAAGGGGCCTTGCTAGGTTCCTCTCTGTCACATACACTATTAAACTATAGTTATCTATGATGATATCTCTCTTCCTGGAGCAGGTCCTCTGTCTAAATTTCTTTTAGGCAGGTAGGGGGTAGGTCAGAGTTTTTTTCCAGAGTCTTTCTTTTCTTGAAAATAACCAGCTTAAAATAATATCCTAAAAGACGTATTTTGGGGTGGCAAACTGCTTTCCCTCACCCAAGAGAGATCGAAATCTTTTGTTAGAGACAATTTGTAAACTATAAAATACCATTTACCAAAAAGTACCATCTACTGGACTCCTTAAATCATCTTCAATGACCTTGTTGTGTTTGGGGACAGGGACTCTTTAGTAAGAAATTGTGACTTTGGTCTTCAAACCCAACAGTGAATCCATAAGCTCTGTGTGTCTATAGCCGGTTAGTAAGATTGGTAAAATGGCTTCGCAGAAAATCGTCTAGTGTACATAGTTCAACAGTCCCAATACTGCTCTACTCTAAACCTGACTATGAAGTTCTGAAGGCCATTGAGGTAACTACCACTAAAATATCTGAATATCTTCCCTATTGTAATTCTTCAGACACATTTTCTTCCAGTCTATAGTTTCTTCCTTCACTCCCTTCCTCCTTCCCTCTCTACCTTCTTTCCTTTTTGCCTTTCTCAGACATTTATTGAATGCCCAGAAGGCCTTGAACAGCACAGTGCTGG